>PNEQ01006831.1:0-31137 GCA_003012365.1 Medauroidea extradentata
ATTTCTAAATTATAAAATTATTTGCTACATACGAAATAACACAATGGGCTTTTAATTTACGTTATTACTGTTTTAATGGATACGTAGGTATATGTTTTTCAGCCTAAACAACACGTAAGTAAACAGCAGCCGACGAATTTATGGAAGTATTTGGGAATTTTGCATACTACTTCACCTCAGTAAATTTTACACCCTAAATTCCTAAATATTTACTGCACTAACCTGGTCGCGTGGTTGATTCAGTAACCTAAATAGTCGTTTTGGACACGGTCTTTGAGTTGAACTAAGGATAATCCTACTAGTACTACAGGTTAGAAAGATCAATGTTATAAGTTTGTCGCAGGGAAAGTTTCTGCCTCTAGAGCGCCGGTATCGCTAGTGCACCAAAATGATCAATCACAGAGCATTCCTGAATTTTAAGTTACATTAAGTTGATAATTTAAAACGTGAAATAGGTTTCTTTTCTCTTTAAAATTAAGTTAAAATACTTTTATCATTTTCAAGTTTATTTAAATTTCAATTTATTATGGTTTCGTATTTATCTGGTATATTAGCAATTGAAGCGAAACTAGTAAGTCTACGCGATGTTTTTACTAAGGTGCTATAACATAAATGTACAATATTTTAAGGTAATTCATAAACAACTTTTTCAAGGTCCAACTAAACTGTGCATGCTCTGTGAGTGGGGAGTGTTTCCTACGTTAAAATAAACTTACCGGTACAGTACATTAAAATATATTTTTTCAGGGAAGAATAGGCTCCTTAGTTATACACTTAACTTCTTATTTTAAGACTGAAATTTGTAATAGTAATCTAAGTTCTTTTCCCCCCGTATTTTGGTACGAAAACAACGCAAACTTTGGTTTAAAAAACCAGAATCAAAGAAAATTATTATTTGTAACCAAAATGGACTTTGGTTTGCAAAGCACGTCCACAGATTTGTGCAGTGTATCTGCGCACGGTCTTGAGTTTCTTTAAATCGTTTCGGTACGAACTGATTGAATTATTTGCACCAGTACTTTAAAAGCTTCCGTTAATGGCCTTAAACATACACAGGAATGGGAAAGTTCATTTATTAATGTAACCATATTCACAAAATCATAGCAGAAAACACAGATGAAAAACATTACAAATTCATATGGACTTTTACAAAACAACCAATAGCTATATTTTTTAGTCACTGAATTGCACCAAAATGTTTTCTGTGAAATAGAAAATTAAACTTACATTTTACTTTCAGGAGAAATACTAATGACAAGGCAGCAGCTACACTCTCACACATACTATGCCTAAATAACAGAGGCTCGTGTTGTAATGAAAGCTGTGATAGGCCTACATCAAGAAAAATATCTTTCAAGTAACCAAGGTGTCAAACACAATTTACTACATGTAAAATTAAAATTGTTATGGTCAATTATTTTTATTTTTTTTTGTGCAGCCCTGTTAAAGCAGCTTTCAGTGCTTTACAAACTGTAAATGATATACCTATGGCAATCAACGAGGAAACACAACACTGTGAAAATGATGTAGACATTTGCTCAAATAGTTAATTGAGACCACTTTCAGACATTTGGGAGGAGTGCACTTTTGAAGAAACCGGCAGCAGCATGCAACCCAACACACGGTAAATATTTTATATTAACATTTTGATGCACTGGTAAAAATATTACAAAATACAATTTAAAAGTATTTACATAAGTCTTATGAAGAACGTTATTTCATTACTTTCATGACTGATGCTTAAGACATCTATAGTACTTTAACGTAATTAATTTTCTCATTTGCTGCAAATGCAAGAAATTTTGGAACACTTTACTACCGATGCAGTAGAAATAACTCTTTAATTTATGAGAGCATTGTAATTCATTCTGATTTTATCTGTGTATTCATTTTTTTTATGCTAAGCCTAACCGTTTTGGACATACTAGTTTTTGGGTAGTATACATAGTGTATTATGCATTATTTTGCATTATGCTATAATAGTACGTTAATTTGCAGGTATGGAGACGCCATTTCCAGTGACAGTTACATAGATATCTCTTTAAACAGTCCATTGCGACCAATTTCAAACATTTCGCCAGAGTGTAATTTTGAGGAAACAGGGTGCAACACTGTACCACAATGACAGTAAGCCTACTTTAAATTGATATTTTTATGCACTGGAGCAAATTTCGTAAATTATTATCCAAAAATGATTTTGTCAGTGACATGGCAGTAGTTGCGTTGTACATTTCATGAACGACGCATTAGTTATATCATTAGGCTACTTTAAAGAAATTGGTAAATTCAGATAGAGTAAGTACATGAACATTAAGGTTGAACCTTTTCAGAAAATTAGCAAGTTCGATAAATTATTTCGGGTTAGAAATGAACGGGATAAGAAAATGAAGCTATGCACACATTGATAGTACTTTTTGTGATTTTATTTACAATTTATTATATTTCAAAGAAGTACCAGTTGTTTTTTATTTTAATTAAAAATTAGATAAGCATCATTGTGTTTAATTTAATGTCTTTGTATATTTGTTGGTAAAATCACACGAACAAATGTTCATTTGTATACAGATGTACCGTAAAAAGTATGTGCAAAATAATTCTAACGTAGTGGTTTTTTTTTCAATATTTTTTGTAATAGTTTATATACTGTTTAAACCATATTATTTGAATTACATACAACATTCTTTACATCTAAGGTGCTGTAATTTGTATAACTCCGAAACATATTTTCACTGTCGAGGATATTCTACGTTTTATTACGTATATCATTCAACAATCTGCAAACGAATGGTTTCAAAACTTGTCTGAATATTTCATTGGTAAAAATTAGTTATATTTTGAAGTAAAAGTACCCTCCCTCTCTCTCTATTTTACTCAAAACTGATCCGAACGCATACGAACACTGGATTAGCACACACATATATATTTTTATCATTTGCAAAATGGTTAACGAATGTTGTACAAATATAGTTTTAATGTTTCCCTTTTCGCCCTTGAATGAAGATGAAAACTGTCAATTTATATGCTACCAGAATGACGCACTTATGTTAATAATTTCTACTGAAAATTAATGTATTCAACTCATACAGCTCTTTATTACTTAACCTATATAGTATATTACAGTAAAATTTTATTTGTTTTAGTAGAGCGTTATGATTACTTTATAAAAACTGGGTAATTATGCATTGAAGCGGTCATTTGGAAATAAGAACTTTAGAGTCATAGAATATACTGCAAAATAATCTCCATACCTTCTTTAATAACACACCAACGGCGCGATGATCTTTGAATGAACTGTGCAATAGGAGTGCATTACTGGATTTATTTGCTTGGACATACTCCATTGCGAAATAAATGACTGTCAAAAGAAACTAAAAATAAGACAAGAAAACATCGATAAGCAGAATATGCTTTAGTCAACAGGATACATACACAACATGAAATTCCAAAACTGGAATTGGGTCAAATAACAATATAATAACCACTTATTTGATTTAAAAACATGGACTTTTTCTTACAAAAATTATTTATTGAGTCGGCGCCTTGAAAAAACATGTTTACATATAGGACTACAACAAGAACCGTAAGTGATCACCCACAAATTCTGTTAAAATAAAAGTTGGGTAAATTTTTTTTGTATTATGTAGTACTTTTATCTGGACAGATTACCTACTACCTACTTATTTAGCGAGTGTTTTTGTAGACATGCCAGCTGAAGTTACTGTCTTCCGAATCACGTCTTAATACCCCGTTGTTGTTGGTGATTACACGTCGCGTATTTTAATCCCTGCATTGCAATGTATTACAGTTACATACATGCACAAAATATTAAAATAACACCGTACAAGAATCTCAAACGTACCGAACACACGAGAAGCTCAAACACTCGCAACGTAAATGGCCGCTTTTTCGTTTTGGTTGCCTGACGTCATATCTCATTGGCGATTACAGGCTAGGTTTTATAATCCATACATTACAATATATTAAATATACGCACAGAATAATACAGTACCACATTATAAGAATCTCAAACTCACGCGAATGCGGTAACTTTTCACACTCGCAAATGGCCGTGCTTTGTTTTGGTTTCAGGTCGACTGATAATGGTGCGGTTGTTTGTAAATTAGTTATAAAATTACGCGATACGAATATAATAAAATAGTTAACTGACTAAAGCTGGCTACGAAGCCGTTTTATTAAATTACGTTTCCTCCCAAATGCTTACTTATTTTTCATACATAATACACACGTCGGCGATGGAAGTTAACCGATTTGTTGATCAGGGCTGCCACTACTGCTTCATCATGTCATACGGTCACGTCCTGTTGTTTTAAATGGTTGCCACGTGTCTGGCACGTGTTAAAAATATTGGTAGCATCGACTGTAAAAATATGGAATTCTTACATGGGATAGACAGTAAAATACTTTATTACTGGTGTATTGAAGAATAAATTGATCAACACCGAGCAGTTTTTATTATTTGTAATGTATAACTTGTATGCAATTTTCTATATATTTATCCTCAAAACGCAAAACGTTCTAAACGTAAGCTTGTAATGAATCAATTGAGACAAGGGAGTAGGTTTGTTAGTCTATCAGCTTAGTGACTAAATGGCTTCAATCACGCGGTAAAGACGAGTGAGGTATCATTTTATTCAGTATTTTCTGTAGAATACGAATATGCTAACCCTTGAATCGAAATCGGTAGCTTTCATATCGTCTTTAAAAACAAGTAACTGAACATTGAAATTTCGTTTTACGGGTATAATATTCGTAACCTACACAAAAAACAAAACTGAATAAAATAACTCCTCACTCGTCTTTACCGTAGGACTCGTGGCATTTTCGTGAGAATCTGGCTCTAGCTGATAGATCGGGCGCTGCAGATAATCCCTGTCAGTTTTGGTAACATGAGTTGCCACTTCTAGTCCACTCATATCTGCTCCGGGGTCACTCAAGATACTGGGGATAGAAACAACATATCTCCACAAGTAGAGGTCCTGTTTTCGTCGGGTAAAAAATTGAAATTAATTAGTTTTAATTACTGTTTTTACAGGATAATAGTTATTCCAGAAATTTTCAGATTGCAACATACTATACAGCATGGTAAGGAACAAGTCTAAGACATAGTTTTATGCGTTATTCATGCTGCATTACTCTACTACAACTAACTAAATCATTTAAAAAAAGCTTCTTTTCCAGATTTTGTTCTTAAAAAAGTTAAAAGATTATTATATACATCAAATGTCTTAAGACACCTACTTCTGAAAACGGTATACTTTAACTTCATTCGTTCTCTCAATAATGTTCAATAACGGTACACATGTTTCTCGCTGTTTAGCATACCGTACCGAGCTCTGGTCATTTTGTTTTCGAGCCATAACATTTTTTTTTATTCAAGTTGTAGTCTATTATCAAAATTTTCTCTTCGACAAGACATAGGGTATATTCTTCATAAACTGTTTGACATAAATAATAATTAAATTTTTCATTAATTTGTCGTGTATAACCAGGTTAACTTTCCAGAATGATTACACGTCCAATATAAGATGAACATGTAGCACTATTATTATCTCCAAAATGTATCACAAATATTTTTTATGCCTCAACATTGCCACATTTAGGCCTACCAAATATATTTTTAAACGGAATTTACTACAGACAATCGATAAATAAATTTTAGCGTGTACTTCTCCGCCTTAAATGAAAATGACAGGGGTAACCAGCGTCAAATGGCATAACGTTTATGTCTGTATATTAAATTTTTGAAGATGATTTATTGAGCAGTACAACATGCATAACAAAAATAGGTCCTCTTGTTGCAAGTCCGTATAGGACAACAGTCTTCGCTCAAAATGAACTTGAAATCCTGTGTTCTTTTCATACTCGTGCTTCATACGCCGCAATAAATTCCACATCCTCGACCTCTAACTGCGCACAGAGCCTACGTACGTAGATGTTTGATTTATTATTGTATTATACGTCATTTATCAGTGACACTTTTATACCTGTCTCTATTACTTAGCTTTATTGATGCCCGCGGCCGCAATCATTAGTTCTAGAGAGATGAGTGTATGGTCCGCCTGCCAAGTTTGTAAACGGCTGCTATCCCATCAAGGCGTTCCAGATGAACTTCTCGGCCAGGTCACCTGTATTATTGCACATGGGAATAGTGCCTGCACGACGTCGTTGTTCGGTGTGTTTTCGGAAATGCTACACGATCAACAGTCTCCTCTAAACAATGGATCGAACAGAAATGGTGCGGTCCAAAATGCCAGTCTTTTTTTTTTTTTTTTACTGCTTTATGGTCGCTTTTGTGGCGACTGTTAGTAAAAATGCTAATCAAGGTCAGGGGCATCGACAGTATAGGGCAATGGCGGATCCATACGTGGAATGACAGAACATACGAGACACAAATACAAGATGGTGAAACTCGTCCACACTTCAGTGCCTGATACTTTGATGTCTAGACTAGACTACAAGTTTGTAAGTACGCACTTATCTGCTATATTACCGCTGCGCCTACTTCAAGTTCATTTTGAACGAAAACTTTATGCCCTATACACTTGCAACAAGAGGACCGATTTTGCTATGCATGTCATACTGCTCAATAAATAATTTTCAAATATATCCAGACAGTACAAAAGTTGCATGCAATTCGAGGGTTTCCACCCCTGATATTTTCATCTAGGCGGAATGTATTACCAAACATTTGTTGTGGATTTGTAGGTCTAGGTAAAATTAAGTAATATTATGAGTATTGACGTTTTATGTCACTTGCTTTACGATACTCACAGTAAATACAATTTCAGAATTCAATTTTTAAGGACTTATTACTCCCTTAACATTAAGTTTAGGTACCTACTAAGTATCCTACATGTTTCCTGCCTATTTGTTCAACTCCAAGAGTTTTATGTTGGCGACCTGTTTAAAAATGTAACGAAATTTGCACGAGGAGCGGTATATAGCAATCGCAGTAGAGCAAGTTTGGATAGTGCAGAATTTCCTTTTATACTGGTTCAATGTACGTACATTGCGTTATTCGAAATGTATATTGAACAACATAAAAAACAGGTTTTATCTTGTATACACCCGGGAATCGTGAACCTATGTTTGCTTTCTACGCGCTCCTTCGTGTGTTTCGTACGTTGGCGGCCATTTATCTTGCTCGGGAGCAGGGTAGACCTGAGTAGATCCGGCAAAACAGAAAGAATATTTAGACACATTGAACGCACATGGACTATTACTATAGCACAAGGTTTTTGAATGGTTTTAGAGTACTAATGTGTATTCTGTCGAGTAGATCGAGTAAGGTAGTCGTAAGCGTCTATGATGGTAGGCGAATGGTCAGACCACCACAGAACTGCGACGTCAACATAATTGATGTCTTTCAGTACTGGAAGCTCCTCCTGGACGCATATATCGTGACGAGGACGTGCTAAGCGAGGAGTGGCCGCTGCTAACAATGATCTCGGAGGGCCAGATGGAGTTGGCGATCACCCAGGGGTGACGGGAGGCGTCACGGACGGAATAAGCCGCACAATAAGTGGAGTTAAATACTCGAGTAAGAGGCAGATACGACGACAAATGTGGCTGAGGAAGTGTATTTGTGCGCTGTTTGTCCCTCATAGCAGCGGCGGTGCGGGTTGGAACTGGCCACAAAGCCCAGGGCTCGCCAGCGAGCAGCCAGATGGTTCACGTTCTGTCCAAGAAAACATCCTCGACAACAAAAACGGGAAGAAAGGTACACCCCCTCCCCCCCCCCCGGTTCCTTCAGTCACCTTTCCTTCTTCACAGCCCGGCGATCCTTACCCGGAGGTGGGCGAATTCCTTCAGATTTGCGGAGCGAGCTCGGGGGTTTGTGTGTGACCCCCGGGGAGGAGAGAAATGTATCAGGGCCAAGTTGGCAACAATGGCGAGGTAATTGTGCCCGCCACAATGTTTAGGAGATTGAGTTGCGGCCATTGTGCGACTGAAATGTCTTCTCTCCCCTCAGCTCGCCGTATAAGAGGGTCTCGGAAAATATCGTTTTACGTCGCTCACGGATGAAGAGCATAGTTTGTTTCCAAACATCAAATTACGTCTCAATTTTCCTCAAATTACAGGAAGAGGGCTTCATAATGCGTTTATAACATACCTAGCTCACCACGTATCAACAAACGGAAATCGTTGAACAACAAATAGTCGTACTTTATTTAAAGCCTTGATATTTGTGTACATGTAAACAGACGAAGGTATATAAAAACTAGACCGCCGGCTGCGGCGTTGCCCACGTGAAATTACGTAATGTAAACAGTAACTCTGGATACGAACCCGTAACCCCACCCCTTCCACACCACAAACTTTATACAATACCTGAGTGAATGTTAAAGGCATGCCGTGAAAATTCTTTCGTACGTAGTGGCTACAGTCCAAAGCGGTTTTATTTATGAGTAGGTTTGCATAAAGAAACGACTATTGAATTATTTCTCCGTGATCATTCTCTTTTTTCGGGAGACTGTAACATTTTACTGCTTTTCACCTACTTAATTTTCGAATTTCATAAAAACTTGAACTTTTATTTGTAGATATTTAAATAAGCTTCATTCTTATCAAAAAATCATCTCGATATCTCAACGGGTATAAGCGGTACTGATAATTATTTGAAATCACATTTTATTTTTTTAACAGCTTTCAAGGACAAATTTCGAAAAATCCTGAAATTACTTTTTTTTTATATATATTTACGTAAGATTTATTTTAAAGTAAAAACTATTTCAATATTTCCACTGGTTCAGGAGATAAGTGGGATTAATTAAAAAACACGTTTTATTTTTTTAAGAGCTTTCAAGGACGAATTTCGAAAAATTGTAAAAACGCATTTTAGATATTTACTTAAGTATCATTAAAAAAATCACCTCACTATCTGAAACGGTTTAGGAGCAATCACGGATTAATGAAAAAAACATTATATGGCTTTTCACCCCCTTAATTTTCGAATTTCGCAAAATCTAACAATTTGCGAATATGCATTTCTTTGGGCAATATTATGAAGTTAAAAAAAATTATGATAGCATTCCCGGTTAATGAGATATCAAGGATTATTTTAAAATACATTTTACCCTTTTTCATCCCCTTAATTATCGAATTTCGAAAAATCCTGTCTTAGTGGGTGCCAACGGGGCAAGTGGAAGCTCCCTCGAAATTGCATGGTTCTAGGTCCAGTGGTTTGGGCTGTGCGTTGATGAATGAGTGAGTGAGTGTGTCAGGACACATCATTTTATATATTAAGATGGACGCTGACTGACTGACATATCAAACTGCAGCCCAAACCACTGGACCTAGAAGCGTGAAATTTTTTTGTGGGGGTTCCCTCAAGTCGTAGGCGAGCACTAAGAAGGGATTTTTCGAAATTTGACCTCTAAGGGGGTGAAAACGGGTGAAGTGTGTTTCCGCAAAAATGTTGATAGAGCTCGAACGACCTATCATTGTGATCTTTACTTTAATAAGACACCCATAAAAATGCATAGTAATCAATTTAATGATTTTTCGAAATTCAACATTTAAGAGAGCGAAAAGACCTTAAATGAATTTCCGATTAACTATCGATATCAGTCGAACCCTTCGGGATAGAGTGTTAGTATTCACATCAAAATCTTGGTAACGTAAATAGGTACAAAAAAAAGCAGTTTTAGGATTTTTGAAATTCGATCCTCAAGCAGCAAAAACGGGCAAAATGTGTTTTTTATTTATTAATAATATATATCACTGGAACACAATTGACTATCGTCGTGATATTTACTTCAAATGGTTACGTATACAAGTGTCTATGACAGGATTCCGAGACGTTTCGAAATTATTTAATTAAGGGGTGAAAATACGTGAAATGCGTTTGCGATTATTCCTCTATATCTATCAAACCAATCGATATCGTAGTGCTCTTTGCTTTAGTTTGATGATTTTGTAAATATCCCAGACACCATTAAAATATATTGTCCGAATTCGGCCCCAAAGATATTAAAAAAAGGGTAATATATGTTTTCGATTCACAATCTATATATATTGATTCCATTGATTTTTATATAGCGACGTGATTTTTGCTTTAAGATTGATGCTTACTCAAATACCTGAAAGTAATTTCACGAATTTTCTAAATTCCCCAGCTAAGAACGTGAAAGGGGGTGAAAAATGATAAAACGTGTTTTTAATTAATCGTTGATATATCTTGAATCTAACGGGCTATTGTCATGTTCTTCAAATCCAAGAGACACCTGTTAAGTATTCTAAAACGTGATTCAAGGGTTTTAAGAAATTCACTGTCTTAGGAGGTGACCTGTAATGTGTTTTAGATAAATCTTCGATATCTACCTAACCCATCGAGGTATACAGTTAATTTTTGTTTCAGGACGATGATTACAAAAATAATCGCAAATTCGTTTTTAAGATTTTTCGAAATTCGAACTCTCAGTACTGTGCAGGGGTAATATGTGTTTGTTAATATATGATGGATTTTGATTCGACTGAACGGGCTACCGTCATGATTTGCACTTCAGTTGGATACTTATTCAAATGCCTAAGATGTGAAATTAAAATATTTTGAATTTCTACACCCGAAAGGGTGAAAAAGCGCAAAATCCTTTTTCCATCAACCCAAGATATCTATCTAACCAGTAGAGATATTGAGGTGTTGTTCGCGTCAGAGTGATGCTTACGTAAGTATTTAAAATATTATATGTAATTTTTTTTTTACTTTATGAGATTACTTGATAGTAAAAAATAACTAAGTTTGTGAACTTTCAAGGCAGACGATCCGAAAAGCAATTACCTACGACCAACGAGAAATATTTTATATAGGAGTTCACGCTGCAGAAACATATCCAGACGTGGTATTGTACAATCTCTATGAGCCCAGGACATGAATATTTTATTTTTTAAGTTAAATGTGATTTCATTACTTATTTCGACGTTACGTGATGCAGTTGTTTATAGTTGAGGTCTACATTCCGGGAGGTTCTGGTCTCAAATTCCGTTAAAATCTGCGTGCGAACGTTCAATTCTGACACACAAAAACTGCAAAGCAGATCCAATTAGTGCAGTTTGTATGTAATCGTTTAAAAGGGGTAAAATTGATCATGCAGCTCACTTTACACTTAGGTCCTTCGACAACATCAGCTCACATAATATATTATCTGACTAATCCCAAGGTTGGGGCACTAAATACGTTTCCACGAAACCTTTTCCCACCAAAACTTTCTAATTGCATTAAACTTCAAGTGAATATTTTGAAAATATATAATTGAGGACACTGTCACCAATGGTTATGCACAGGGTAAATCAGACGTTTTCCCTTCAATTAAAATCTTACATTTAAGAGTCTATACTACCCCACAACGTCAACTTTGCTGTGATCTAAATAAGGCCCAGATGAAGTCGCTGTTATTGACAGGGACAAACTTAAGACTGCTTTTACGTAGACAGCTATAGATACTTATTCTGCTGCAGAGTTAGCTCAACTTGCATGCAGCTTTGTCATTCTAAGACTTGATGACTGAAGTATCAATCTGGCGTACAAAAAGGTTTTTTTCAGTTAAAGTAAATATTAACAGTTATGAATAATACTCGTGAGCAAAGCCGCAGGGGACTGCTAGTGATACATAATTTAACCGTAAAATATTAATATGCATGCATTAAGTTATTTACATTAAACTCAGTTAGTTGCTGCATACTTAAAGCTAAAATATTTCTAAAGTTATTTGTATTAACGTGCTAAATTACATGCGGGCAATAATAACAATAAGGTACATTTAATGAAAAATGCAGACAATGAAGTTCATTAAACAGTAACTGGGATGTAATTAATTTCCTAAAAATTAAAGCTGTTTTCAATAAATAGATAAATAAAAATAAACTGTAAATATTTTAACTGAATATTACAATGTGTGGATGGAGTGGAAAAACTAAAAAAAGTCTTTGGTATCAATTTTCAACATCATATTTTTATATTTGTACCAGATATTTCTTCTTATTTTAGACGTAAATTGTGACTAAATTTCGCTCTTATGAAAAAAATTTTATCTCTCATAGATAGAGATGCTGAAATTTCGCGAATTAAATGACTTGCATGTTAGAATCAATTATCCTATGCATACTCAAGCCCCGACCATTTGTCCACAAGCTGCTACTCAGTGGAACAACAGACAATTAACGAATAGACAGGGCTTAGGTATGCATAGGATATTTGATTCTAAAATGTAGGTAATTGAATTCGCGAAATTTTACCATCCCTACTCATAGTTTTTGCATAATGCCTCGTAAACGTCAAAATTTGCATTGTACGGTTTTATGTACGTCTCTAAAAACATCTGACATACCAATCTGGAAAAAAATTACAGTGAATAATGATGTCGTAGGTTATAAGGTCTCCTATATAAAACGTTTTTTGTGTGTTTTTTTTTTATTCTTGAATTTTTTAAATATTAATTGTAAATTTTAGAATTTTATACAAAAATAAGTGAATCAAATGACTGAGTGAAATAGCGCACCAAGTTTGGCTCGTATTAATAATGACTTATTCCAGGCTCCGATCATCCTAGTACACCTGTGTGTAAGCAATGCAACTGACGTGGACTGCCTCTGGTACAGTTGGTGCTTGTTGGTAGTGTTCATGGCTAGTATGCTTGCGTGGGTTCAGCCATTGGGTAAGGATCCTTACTCAGTGGTAGGGCCGACATTCTCAGCTTAGTTGGTTGGAACTAGTTTAGTGTGCGAAGAGTTATGGGTTCCATTCCCAAGCCTATGCAAGTTCGTAATCGTTTACATTGGCCACTAAAATCGTGTCATTAAAGGGATAAATGTTTGTAATAGGGGCTCAGTGGTTCAGTCTTAACATGGAGTCTAATTATTTTTAATTGGACAAAGTTGCAGTACCAAACGCAGAATTTTTGTAATTCACGGTTAAGATCTTCCCAGTTTATAAATTTTTTTAATGTGTTAACTGCTGAATTATGAGAGTATATTAAATTAGCATTTCTTATCGTATCGTAAGTTGGTAAGATGCAATTATTTGAAATTAATGGTATTACATAGATTTTTTTAATCGTCAAAAGTCTTTCAAAATTAGTATCTGTTCTAATAGAATTCCCACCGTTGTTTCTTGGCCCATAACGCTTATTTGGCATGATTTCTGTGCTGCAAACTATATTGTTCTGTGCTAATTGAATGCCAAGTATGTGTCCCAATTAAGTTTTATGTCCAATCTCAGAATGAAAAACAGAGAAACTCGATAATGTAACGAGAAATGATAGTGGAAGACATTATGTAAAACAGACAGTTTGGGTTTGTGTCTTTCTACAAAACATAATGACTTTCACAACCAGAAATACTAAACGTCTTAAATTAAAATTAGGATGTTAGATTTAATATATATATATATATATATATATATATATATATATATATATATATATATATATATATATATATATATATAAAACACGGTGAAAAACAAAAATTCTAAGTTATAATGTAAGAAAAAATATCTTTAAATTTGTTTGCGTTTTAAAATATATAGTCACAGTCTCATCTATTCCCAAACAAACATTACAATTATCGTTTTCCCAATATTGTCATGGAAGGTTTACGTGATAGTTAGTCTTAGATGTGTTGTGATTGGTTCATACGAAGAGTTACGACAAAGGTACCGTACACACTTCTTCGTCATGCTCTGTGGATTTCCTATCTCCTTCCAGGACTCTGACGACCTGCGAGTCACTGAAGACCAGGCTTACGAGAACGACGCCATAAAACACCTTCCTTTCAGACAGACACCGACAATTTGGCGCCGCCGAGACAAACGAACAATCCCGAACGAAACTTCCTGTCCCACTTTCCACGTCACAAAAAATAAAAGATAAGGGGGGAGGGGAATTAGAAGAGCGCCTTGAGCCGAATGTGGTGTGACCAGCGGACCGGACACGAGATATCAGAGCCTGAAGCAAGAACCCATCAACCACGAGGCTTCCCTCCCCTTCTCCTAGGCAGGAGGTAATACCTGGTCTCTGCCGGAGTAATTTCCACCGAGCAGCTGTGAACAGGCGAGCACCTGAGCGCGTAATTTGTAGCCTGCGTCCAAACTGTGGAGAGAAAGTGTTCTACACAAATCTTGTCCAGATATTAAAGCAGCGTGTACGCGTGTTACGGGTGCCGTCAGGAAATTAAGATGTGGTCTGGGGACTGCCCGGAGGTGGATGGGTACGGGCCGGAGGGGGGGGGGGGGGGGGGGGCTTAGTGGCGCAACTTTATAGACGTTGCTGTTTCTTTTTGCAAGCTCGAGGTCTGCGAAAGCAATCTTCAGCTTCACCTGCGCGCGAATGTTTCAGTACAGTTTTATAACTGCTGCCTTTTGGGAACTTGCATTTTGTCAGAGAGACAGACATAAGAAGGCGTGGTATTTGCGTGTGAGAGAGAGTTTGGTCAGCGCTTAACATATGTCTTCAGCGCTTGTGAAGGGTGACATGAGGTGAGTATGGAGCGGCGAGGAATGTGGGCGGGGGAAATGGGAGATCCCCGAGAAAACCCGCCGACCACAGGTATCGTCCGGCACGATTCCCACACGCGAAAGTGTGGTATATGCATTAGTTAACAAGACGTTAGCAGCATTACTATTGCGCCTATTTCCACAATGTTGTTTCAAATGAACTACAAAAAGTTACAATCGGCCATGTAAATCTGGAAATCTGATGTAATGTAGTTCTTTAATCATGTCACGCTATCTTTTAACACGTTGGAATGTATTCCTGACAAAATGTTCGAAAAAGGAGAGTCTATATTACTAAACAGTACAAATCAAAGCTTGAATAACGAATATGCCATGCAATATTCCAACACACTAAAGTGCATTTTAAAAGTATAAAATGTTGTAATAATCTGTCTAGTAGTATAATATACATTAAAAATGATTTATATCGTGCTGTATTCCGAAATATGGTCCTGTAACTACATACGCTGAGTTAAGAAAGCTTTGTTAATGATACACTGACAAATACAAAATTCGGCTGGATCGGTTTAGTAGTTCTCAAAACTTAACAAAAAAACATTTTATTCAGGTCTTGCTATCATTCGAAATGGTGCCCTCAAAAATAAACCCCACTAAAATCAGTACTTGGATATCTTGGTAATTATTTGACCAATACAAAAAACTTTTGTAATTTAACTAGCCGTGTGCTCGATGGGATTTTCCGTCGACTAACCTCTGAAACCATCCAACCTCCTCTGCTAAGGCCTTTTTCACCCTTTGATCTCGGCGAGGAACTAGTTCCACGTTAACAAGTAAACACTCAAGAGTGAAGAGATTAAGTCAGCACTTAACATCGAGGTCTTTAGCGCTGGTTAGAGGTGACTTGAGGTGAGGATGGAACAACACCGGAATGAAGGTGAGCATTGTCCGGTACGATTCCCATGGGGGAAAATCTGGGGATCGAACCCAGGATGCCTTTGTGGAAGGAGAGTGCTACAATCACCTGCGCCAACCACGACCCACACGAATAAAGGGGCATAAACAAACTATTCATGTAACCATGGAAAGAAAAATTACAGCACACATCAAAGAATCACTTATAACCTAATGATAGGTTATACTACGTTTTGAGTCAAGTCTTGGGAACCGATACTTTATTGCGGGCGTGTCTTTCAAAGTTAATTATCTCCGAATTAATTTCTTCTACGACAGTTTCTATGAATGTTTTGTACTTTTATTTTCAGTTCGATCCGTTACATTTCCCTTCTGATAAATAAACATATTTTTATCAGGTATTTATTTTCGAAGTTCTTCAGAGACCTAAATATCAAATTCCACGTTTACAACTTAAAAAATTGCGTACTTTCCATACAGACTTTCATCTCTTTTATTTCCATCTCAGAAATGACGATCTTCCATACAAACTTTTATTCCCTACGTAACTACATTAAGGCGGCCGCCTTTAGGGATAAATTTAAAAAATCGTCTTAGTGCCAACATGTGTCACATGTGAAAACTCCTGAGCAAAATGTCGTACTTCTGGATCCGTCGTTGTGAGTTGTCTGTCAGTCAATGTTAAAAGATTTTTTAAGTAGATAGTTCATCATATAAGCACTGGCTTGTGCGAAGAGTTTTTATTTTCGTACATTGGCACAATGGACACATGTGGAATAGTTAATATAAAAATAACGTATTTGCCCGCACATGTTAAGTGCTTGCTTGTCCTCGACTGGCGCATAGACGGTGTTGCAACGTGTCATGCTCAGTCTGTTCCACGCGTAACAGCCTCACTTATATTATGTTTCATCTACGAAAAAAACACACACTTGAAACTATGCTTCTTTGTTTTAAAATTCAGCAAGCTTGTTAAAAACGTGATTTTCGGGCCTCTCAAAATGACTAAAAACGGCTTTTTATAGACTGCTGTAACTCCGAAAACACAACTTGAATTCATAAAGATATATGCAATGGCCTTTACTTTATTCTTTTTAAAAATAACATTTTAGTGTTACCGCTTTAGAAGTCCCATACGAAAAAGACTACAATGGAAACCTTGCACGGCTCTTAGCGCGCTGTGAATAGAGGCGATATGCTTATGATTGAGCTTGATACTCTGGATCTTATCGTCCCACTGTTCACGTGCCAAACGCGGAAATTTTAAACAGGTACACATTCTCTTAAGGGGGCCGCCTACTCAGCGCTTAAAATACGTTGCAGGGTGTTCATAAACAGGTTTGTCAAGCAAAACTATTCCACGTGTGCCCATTGTACGAACGTACTAAAACACACTTCACACAAGGTCAGAATGTTATTTTTAAGAGTCCATGCATATTAAAACAATGTTTATAAGTCCTCCAATATAGATATAAATGGCCTTTTAATGGCGCGATTCACCTCAATTTTCAACGTCTTTTATTTTATTTTTATATTTCTACCAAATATATTATTTTCTTATTTTAGACATAAATTGTGACTAAATCTTCGTCTTTGAAATTTGTGTATCTCTCATAGTTTTTGCGTCAAAATTTGCACTTTACGGTTTTATGTACGCCTCTAAAACCAACTGACATACCAAACCAAAAAAATTCACAGAGTATAACAATGTTGTAAGCTATGATTTGACACATATAAAAATAAAAAATATATATTTTTGCATTTAATAAAAAATGCAGAATTTTTAAATGAAACTTAAAAATTTTTGAATGTATAAAAAAACTATATATATTATTATTTTCATATGTGTCTGGTCATAGCCTACAACATTGTTATAGGCCTACTCTGTGAATTTTTTCGGTTTGGTATGTCAGTTTGTTTTAGTGGCGTACATAAAACCGTAAAGTGCACAGTTTGACGTTTACGACTCATTACGCAAAAACTATGAGAGATACACACATTTCCAAAGAGGAAGATTTAGTCACCACTAATGTCTGAAATAAGAAAAAAAATGTCTGGTACAAATATAAAAATAAAAAAACACGTCGAAAACTGTGATGCACCGCGCCCTTAAGACTGCCTTTCTTCAAAATGAAATATACGGATTAAAAAAAAAAAAAAATCTCAGACTGAGATGTACATTGAACTTTGCTACGGATGTTCTACTTAATACAATTATATGGACACGAGGTCAGTCTCCTAGTAAGACTAGAGCGGCAGGAATCTTGCACGCTAGTTAGCGCCTCGCTCATTTTAGCGATGCGGCATTTTATGCGCGCTTCAAAATCGTCCTTATATCTCCGTCGCTTTTTGAGCCTCTTTTGAACTTAAATAAATACAAATGTTCTCTCATTTAAATATACTATACTCAAGACTACGGGAGTTTGTAAAGTATAGCTAGGTTTATGGTTTGAAGTTTGTACCACTAAAATCCTTTAATTATCTACAATTTTGCAATTAAACAAATTATTTTCTTTTTTCAAAATTAAGTTTCATTTGTTACCCAATCGCCAACATAACGGGAGGATTTCACTGATGTTATATTTTAATGTCAACCAAATCGAATTGCGTGCCCTGCCGTTAATTAATGCATTATTTTATTGATTTGAAATTAATTTATAAGAAAAATTAATCCAAGGTATCGAGGTGTTCTTAATTATAGTAAATACAGTTAACTGGACGACAACTTCAACTTGCTGATTGGATGACGTAGGCTGTGGTATTTCATCATAACACGTACGTGGTTTTTAAAACGTGCTCCTTGGAGAAGCGGTTTACAAGAAGGCGTACACGGGTGATTCATCACTCGGCGCCTACTGAATTCAAGTTCAGATTTTAAATCAATGGAACGTGCTTCCTGGACGTCCACACTATTTACCATCGGTTACTCCTCTTTCTTCTCACCGTACACTTCGTTAGAATCATTCACCTTCGTGGTTCAGATCATAACTGAGAGGTAGCAGTTCTGACATGCACAGTTGTGCGAAGACAAGTTGTTGAACCCTGATATATATATATATATATATATATATATATATATATATATATATATATATATATATATATATATATATAAAATTACTGCTCTCGTTTGGGAAGGAACCAAGACTAAACACTTTCTTTCTCACAAAACAAAATTTGTGGATGTAAATGAAATTTTGTTATTTAAATATGAATCACTGCAAAACTATTTTATTAAAATAATATATTTGTTTCGTGTATACAAAAATGTGTGTTAGTATTACATTAGTTACACTGTTGTAAGCTAAGGTGTAAGTGTATGGGCTTTACGTCTCGTCGACAGCGAGGTCATATAGACGGCGACATACAACTTGTTACAATGACAGCAACTGGGAGAGGAGTCGGCCATGGCCTGTGGTAAGTAACCATCCCAGCATTCTCCTGGAGCGATATCGGGATACCATGGAAAACTGGAATCAGGATGGTCGGAGCCGGGGATCGAACCCGAGTCCTACCAAATGCGAGTCCAACGTGCGCCACCTCGCTTGGTTTAATACTGTAGTCATCTTCGTGGTAACGTCAGCTGTATAGTTTCTAAGAACAAACTTTATGTTGAAAATTCATCCTTGCTACAAAGAAATAAACACTTGTAAATGAAACATTTAATAACGCGGGACATCTGTATTTTTTCCATTTGCTGTACATAAAAATGTTTTTACTATGTAGTACATACCTGAGAAATATCTGTTGTATAAAGGCAAAGTGACCTTCGAGCGAAAGAATGTCGTTTTATTTAGTCCGATATACAACATGCGATTACGAAACAAAGTTTCCTGGATTTAACTTGGTTTACCCGGTCATATGATCAGGTTTGTTTTATCACCAATAATGAGCCAGCTTTTATTTATCTCACCTGCAAGGAATTCTGGAGGAGTAGGGAGTTCAAAATAAGCATTAATATTTAATAAGATTTGTTAAAAATATTTCAATTAATGTGATAACAGCGCAGTTGTTTTATGTCCCAAGACAAAATACAGAGTAAATATAGAAACTCGTGGTATTAACCATAAGGCTTACGACACAATTACGATACAATTGTACTCACCGTTAGATAAAAACAATAAAATGTAATTCTGTATCGTCTGATAACACCAGCTGACCCTAATAACAGGAAATAATTATTTTGCCGAGTAATGAACATACTTTAATATCACAATTTTTGATTGTTTATTATTTTCTTATTTAGATATGTTGTATACATTTAATCTACTATATAAAATAAACAAGTTTAGCATTAAATTATTTTACAAGATTGTATCATCAAAATTAATTATAATTATAACATTTTAATTTTATTATGGTTAGTGCGTATCAGCAAATAAAAAGGTTTCTTTTTGTTTAAGAATTTGTCTCTTTACTTTCCAAGCTGAGTTGTGAGGAGTATACTTGTTTGTATAAAACATTCATCTGGCAAAGTTAGTTATTTTTCAGAAACGCGTATATCCACGCTCAATAGCCGTATTGTGGGGAAAACTATTTTCCCATGTTTATGCTCTTGCATTTCTAGCGATGTATGAATCCTAAAAGAGGACTTGACATAAGCACTTATTCAAAGTAACCTGGCGAATATTAACAACGTATCCTGTAAAATACTTCCGTTAAATATACCTTCAGATTATAAAGCATTTTATACATTTAGAGCACACATTCTTATTTCCACTTGAGTCGCTAGAGGACGACAAGTTCATCTTTATTCGAACAACCTTCATTAAGTGTAAAGATTTAAAATAATCACATAATATGAAAAAAGTTGCCAGGTTCCCTGTAAAAACGTATACAATTGTAAAGACCAAATAAACAAGATTTTACTGTGAAATTTATTACTGTTTCTGCTAATTACATTAACAGGCACGCTTAAAAAAAACGGTAAATGTTATTTTTCAAACCAAATACAAAATTAACTGACTATCGTTGACTAATTTATTTCGTGAATGTTTGCTGCCATCGTAGTACAGAACTCAACCATTTCCACAAATAAGTACGTGTTTGATTTTTTGTCGCATATTTATCTGCGTACAGCAAGCGCGGCTGTATTTCATTCTAGGGACTAGACAATTTCGCGAATTCAATGACCTGCAGGCTAGAATTCATTGTAGTATGTATACTCAATCCACGATTATTCGTCGACTAGCTGCTACTCAGTGGAACATCAGACAATGAACGAATAAACAGGGCTTGAGTATTCATAGTACAGCGGATTCTAGCCTACAGGTAATTGAATTCGCGAAATTTTCCAGTCCCTGTCATTACGTGCATAGCAAAATATTGCTCTACGCTGGTCACGGTAAAGTGACAAGTTTTGAAGACTGCCTTGTGAAGAACAAGAAAATATCATAAACTTACTTCATCCAGGCCACAGAAGTTGTTTTTTTATTTTAATTGTTATTTTGATATTAAAGGTGACGGATATATTGAAATTAGCAAAAAGGAAGAAATAATAATATCCAAGAAATATTAAATTCACTTTTCTCTCAGAGAGGAAACTATTTTAGTACGTGCTTATTTGTTAATCGTTAATGAAATAGGAGGGGTGTTATAAGTTTGACGGCAATGTACTTCTGTGTGTTGTCTGTAGCTTATAGCTCCCAAGCGGGTGGAACGATTTCAGTGTTTTTTTTTTAATTGAAAACAAGTTTCTTTTGGTTCTCTACTGCGTTTGAAGAAAATATGTCCAGCTGTTTGCCTGTTATGAGCTTTTTGCCAAATTGTGTGCGTATTTAATAGACATATGACGGAATACTTCTCACACTTTTATCATTTATTTATTCAATTGTTTTGATTTGTAAGTGCATGCTTGTAAATCCTATTGTCCTGCAGTGACAAGGCAACCTGGAAGTAACGCAGCCCACATTCCCGTAGTATCTATAACTCAGTGTAAGTCGTTCCTTGCAACCAAGTGTTTAACACGTGTTGTAATCATTACAAATATTTAATTACACACACATATATATATATATATACATATAAATATATATATAAATTATGATTAAAATTAACGAAGTTGAAACGAAATAGAACAAAACAAGACCAACTACTGTTCATAAAATGACGCAGTATTCCAAAAACTTAATTTAAATGTGTTTTTAAGACTGTAACAACTCAGGTTTGTTCGACTTTGAAGTATAATTCTTAGAATGGCTGAGATGTAAATTATTATTCAACTGCTTCATTCTGACGTGGCATTAATGTCATTCCCCCCACCTTTTCGAGTGTTTTTTCTTTGTTTTATTTGCATGCAGTATTTTTGTGACAAGATTATCGATACGATATTAAGGCATGATATGAATAATCCGCTCATCTGTGTGTACTGTAATTTTCCATATTTGCACTAACGTTTTCTAGGCAGAATAATAAGACAAACATATATTAGTAGTGAGCTTGCTGGTGTGGAAATGTTGAGTTTGTAATCTCTTAACTGTATGATTAAGAGAGACAGGTTTATGGCGGAAACAGTACTGTAATTTTTCATATTTGCATTAACGTTTTGTAGGCAGAATAATAAGACAAACATATATTAGTAGTGAGCTTGCTGGTGTGGAAGTGTTGAGTTTGTGATCTCTTAACTGTATGATTAAGAGAGACAGGTTTATGGCGGAAACAGTACTGTAATTTTTCATATTTGCACTAACGTTTTGTAGGCAGAATAATAAGACAAACATATATTAGTAGTGAGCTTGCTGGTGTGGAAGTGTTGAGTTTGTAATCTCTTAACTGTATGATTAAGAGAGACAGGTTTATGGCGGAAACAGTACTCCGTCTGCAAGACTTCAATATAACATGTCCATATCTGACGTTGTTCTTTCGTTATTGGCGTGTTCACATCTGGCAGGGCCACTGATATCTCAGGTGCACAGCTACTTAATATTTGTGGTTCGTCTTTATACAACTACACAACAACCTTGCATTATACAAGACGCAGGCAGCTACAGGGTTTTACGTGTATAAATTACACAGAAACAAAGTCGAAATGTCTACTTACACGATGTCGAAATTTCTATGTAATTAAGATGTATAATCATAATTTTGTAATTTTGCGTAATGTTTTGCTTGCAGCAATGACTACAAACAATGAATGTGCCAGTAAACTAGTGATTGGACAGTAGTTGAGGCGAAACCACGCCCAAGAGAACAGCGAACCAACTGTAAACTTACAATGTTGGAGAGGCGGAGCTCCGTGCGATAGTCACATACACTTTTATCTTGAATAAGTGAGAAATGAACTACTTCGGTGAAATCCCATAGTCGTTTCCGTCAGAAATGAGTAACTGAAGGTAATTAAACAATGCTGATTGTTTCAGTGACCAAAACCTAGGCTACTAATTTAAACGTGATTTTCATTTATTCTCAGTGAATTCGACCTCCCTAATAAATGATTTTCAATTAATTCTACAGGTTCATCAAGTTAGAAACAGATCGCTAAATGAAATTTTTGAATTATTAACATGTTACCGATTATAATCACTGATTCGGACTTAAGTGTTGTATAATTGTGACTGAATGACTTCAGTTATGGTTTGTCCCACGTAAGAGTGAACTGTTTGAACGACGTTCAGAAAGTAAATCGCATGTAGTATTTTCGTGAAACAATGTTTAAACATACTGAATATGCGAGTAAAAACGAATTGATGTCGGGAGCATAAAATATCTTGTAAACCAAACAATAATTCACATCTGAGCACAGAAAATGTTGCCAACACAACTGTCGATGAGTTCACTCGTCCGTGGGACAAGCTATAGGAGCGATAGACAGTAAAATAAGCACAAGTTGGGTGGCATGTTCGGGCCTTTGAGGTCGAATATACCGCGACACAGCAGGGTCTATAAAGAATGTAAAGTATTTTAATTTGTTAGAAAAAATAGATATACATGTATGTGATAAATTTAATGAAAAGCACATGTTTTCTACACTACTTCTTACCATATGAACGATTTTTTCTACAGCATTTCCATTTTGTTTTGTGTAAGTTGACAGCCTCAGATTCTTGGGTCTATTAGGCGAGGCTGATACTGCGATGGTTCGCCATTGTCTTCTGCAGGGATATGGGTGGAGGGACAAACACAACACCGAGTCCTGAACCCAATCCAGGAATCGAACCCTCGACCCTTGGAACACCAGCCATGCGTGAGCTCTGACCACATAGCAAAGCGGTCGGACATACGAACGACGAGTGACAATTTTAGGCACTTTTCTGTTTTCTTCCATCTGCATTAGCGTTGATTTTTGTAACTGTAGATGAGTACATGTGTTTATGTAATGAACCTGTAGCAAAATCCTTTGTTATCAATCGTTGCTTCCAAGTGTCACATTGTATGTTTAAAAAGTTACATTTGTTTAAACACTAGCTCAAATTTCCTGCTTCGAAGAATTTATTATCTGCAAAATGTCAATATCTCATGCCATATTTGATTTTAGACGTTCATGGAGCAAGTGTGTCAGTAGATATAGTTACAAATATTTCTAACAAGGTTATATGTATAATTCTTTAAGAAATATGTTTAAACGAAGCATTGTTTAGGCCGTTTACGATAAAGTGAGCACTGCATTACGTTTTCTTTCAGCCGTTTTTCAGCCATCTTTACTGTTTTTAATATGAAATCTTCCGTGTAACCAAAAACCAGTGCAAAAGTCTCAACAACTCTCAAAGGTTAACATATATTGGCTCAATAAAACATATTTTCAATTAATTAGAAGTTCTGTTGAGTGCTCAGTTGATAGTGAACAGCGTATAAGAGACGGTGCCAGTGGTTGTATATACATATTCGTGGTGTCACGTGGTATGGTATGAGTGATAGGCGCGAGGAGCGAGTGAGGCACAGCTGAGGCAATATACGCCGCTGTCACACATATGTGCTGGTGTCACTTTGTACAACTGCCTTGAGGCGCAAGCTTTTACTGTGGTGTAAGCTAAACTTATCATACTTCGTGCTTCCAACTTCAGTAACAGAAATAAATGTAACATTTTAATTGCGATCTTATAATTGATACATAGGTCACTTATTGCCGCAACTACACAAGCCTGCTATCTGTTGGCGATCTAGTGAACTACGTGTACTAATGGACGACTTGAAGTACACGCCCCCTGACGTCACCGCAGGGGCAAAGTACTGTGGGAAACAAAGCTTGTTTACAAACATGCTGATTTTTTAGTTGGTAATTGCTGAAAGCAAAAATGTTGCGCATTCGTAGATTTGCACGCAAGGGTAAAAAATAGTAGTTTCTACTTCATGGTTAAAATACGCAAATACATAAGATTAATGTTTACCTGAAAAAAAAAAAACGGCAAATTCCAAACAAATAATCAATTTTCTTGACGTACATCTCATCCGGGACATGTGAAGCCAAACAGCTAAATTAAGATTATGTTCGGCTGCGGTATCCATGGAGATAGGAATCGTTTCCCACACCTGGCTGAAGCTCCGCCTCTTTTCAAGTCGTCCATTATGTGAAGCCCGCAAAGTGGTTTATTGCTATATTAAGTTATATCACGATATGGTCTGTTTACCATATAAGTTGTTTATGAGGTGTAATTTTATTACTTATTACTATGAGGTGTAATTTATTTCAGTCGGGTGTAAATTGTTATAATAAGGTGTAAGTTATTACTATGATGTGTAAGATACTTATGATAATAGAACATGTCCTACCGTTCGTTTTATACGTGTAATTACTTAGTCCTCTAACATCAGTTCAAACTGACACTATAAATGACACAAACCCTGTATGTGGTAGGTGGTACTAATGCATGGTGCAAGAAGAGTGCATGTGGGACTCTACACACAACCTTAGCAACTAGGAACACGCAACACAATGTCATAACTTCCTGAGCTATTATTTATGTCAGTTTCGACTCTTACACCCATCACTTAGAAAGGAAACATTTCAAACATTTGCATTCTTTATGCGCCATCTTAATTTTGCTCTGCATATAGTACGTACTGCGGCTCCTGTAACCAAGACTTTATAGTTGCAGGACTGATCTGAATAAAAGAGTATTGAAGTGATTGTTCGACCAGGGCTGGAATCACTTTAATTCAACCCCTCCCTCCAGAAAAAAAAATATGTTTTTACCACAGTAAACAAACGAGTGCATGTTGCGCACCGTTTAAAAAACAATTACTGTAAAGCTTACAACCGTACATTTTTCTACCTTTGCAAATTTATTTGGAATACGCATCCAAATGAAACAATATGTAATTATTATTACGATTTATTAATGTGAGCAAATTTTCATCAGTACAAAGTTTACATAGTTACAAACTAAAGTAGAATATATAACAAATACCACAAGAACATGGCAGAACTATAAGTACAAACACATAATACAGAAGCAAGCTACATAACTAAATGAGCTTTTGTCTATTATATCACAGTCGCTTGACAAACATTAATTACATTGTATATTCACTGCCTGTATCACATAACCTAGCTTCGTTTGAGCTTAGATTCACACTAAAGACAAACTTTTACATTCAAATGTACAAATTATTTACAAACGAATAAGAGAACATGTTGAAGAAGGCATGTACTTGCTTGTGGTTAGTACAATATATGATTGCCATCTAATGATTGTATTAATTTAGTTGATTATTTCTTTGAAATGCATTAAGACATTTGCAGTAAGGCATACTGTATAAATTGAAGGACACTTATTAAAAAAATACTCTTACAGATTTATTCGTTTTCTGAAATTGTAAATTCAAATAATTTTAGAAGCGCTTAAGATACTGCAGTAGAATACTACAGCATATATTTAATTAATTATAATAACATTTATATCTGAAGCTTTGAAACGGTTAAAAAGCAAAAATTCAGAAAAGCAAATGAAAACAAATTTTTAGGAAATTTCAACTGAGGGTTAATATTAAAAAAATGGACACATTAAAAATTTAAAAAAAAATGTAAGTATTAATAGCTTAACATATTTTTCAGGAGACTTAAAATATTTTAAGACCCAAATTAAATTGCATCACCATGTAATTTCATCGAATGAGAGAATACAAAATTATAGTGACATAAATTTTAGTTGAAGGTGAATTTAAATCATCGCAATTACTAAGATTTTACTAATCATTACATCAGATTTTCACAATATGCTATGCTATTATTTAGAAACTAAATTTTACGGTACAGTGTATGTATTTAATAAATAATGTTACACTACTGCCTAATATGTGCAGCTAATTCCTTAAGTACATTCTAATTACTTATAAATAATCTGCACTAAAAACCTTCTTCACTTGTACAACACCGTTAAAATACATAGTGTCCTAATGCTAGTTAATTTGACTTCAGCCGTTATAAAAACTGCCAACAGTAACGAACATTGCACTACTCATTGTTTAAGTAGATGAAGGAAAATCTATATAAACTGTGAAGCAATATGTGCGTGCTAAACTTAGTAAAATGTCTTGCCTGAATCCAGAGAACAGCACTTCTTTGTGAAATAAAGCCTGTATTTAAACATGTTTTAAAAATATTATATTCACAACTATAGTTTTCGTATGACGGTTAAATAACTACAAATCAGTTCGTGAACACATACAGTGTAACAAGCTAAGCTAACAGTTTATAAACTTAAACTCAGTTAGTGTTCAGTCAAGAGATAATATACTGATTTTAGGCTGAAATAAGTTTCGTCTGCAAATTATGTCCTCGGAAATGTTTTCCTCGAAAAAATCTCTAAAACTGTACTGTAAAGCTAAATTATGACTAAACTACCAAACAACTAAAGCAAACAACTAAACTAATTTATTACAAAAAAATGTTCCTGAATTTTAAAATAAAAAGCAGAACATTACTAACCTACAAATTCATTGACACTTTCGGCCTCAATATTAAAATAAACATTTTTATGTACAACAACTTTATGCTTACAATACGTCTTAAAACTAATATCACAGACGATTAAAGTGTAGAAAGACACATGGCAAAGTATTATTGGCAATACTTAAATTATAGATCATTCTGTCTAATATGTAACAACAAACGAACATCATTTCTAGGTCACAGGCCTACTGCATTAGGGCCTAATTAATTTCTAATCATTCAGTGTTACATTGTGTATTAGGACAAATGTCTATAAACCAATATAATATATTTCATAAGAGATCATACCAAACTTAAAACAAAAACATCAAACTGTTCCTAATATTAGTGAAATAACGTGACGGGCAAACTCGAATGAGATCAGCTTACAGAGGATTTACAAATGACCTGCATAATATCTTAAGACTAATTATTTCTTCCGAAAGATTTTGGGATTAATGTGTCAATAATTGATTCCCTAATAATCTATTTTACGATACTTAAAGAATTTCCAAAAAATTAAAAATGTCGTATCCTCTTTTTTTTTTTTTTTTTTTCGTGAAGCAATACTATTTAGTATTACTGAAAAATTAAATAGGCCTACGTAAAAAAATACACGGCACGATCACAAAATTATAACTAATATAGGCCTATATTAAAATATTTAAATATAATGATCCTGTATAAACAAGTAAACATCACATTAATAGCAACACACAGTTTTCTATTATATGTAAAACAGCCTACAGCATAGATACAACAAGGTAGGTCTACATACTAAAATATTCAGTCTATGTAACGCCAATTACTATTATCGACTATAATGTCTTATTACTTGCAGAAACCATATTTTCCCGTTACAGGATTTTATTTTAAAATAACTACGTACAAAACAGTAGGCCCTACTTTAAACACTAAACAAGGGCACATGGCGCTATGACTAACAATATTAATAATGAAGTTCTATAAAATCGAAACTATTTCATAAAATTACAAACATAAGTCTAGGAACCTTGGAATGTCATCGCTTCGTGAATCATATATTATATATTTTGTGGCATTGTGGAAATAAGTGTTAAACTCTTTCCACCTGACTTTAAGAGATCGTGAATTTATTTATAAATGTTTTTGTGTATGTATACAGAAGATTGAAGGGATTTAAGAGTAAATAAGCTGCTGTGAGGAGAATTATTGCACACTGAAGTAGTATGCTTAACGAAGTAACTGACATGTGAGTTGCTGAATGCATTTAAGCTCCCAGCTTAACGACCTTGAGCGAGAGTTCTGCGAGTGTCAAGGGTAAGTAGCCATCCAGCATAGCACTTGCGGTCGGGTAGCGTGGGCCGGCCTGATCCATGGTGGCCACCTCGCGACTTCGGCCACCTCTCTCTCCGGCCCGGGATGTCCCACAGGGTGGCCGGTGGTCTGGATGTGCGCCCAACGAGCAGCATGCTCTTCCCGAGCTTTGTTCCAGCCGTTCATTCGCCAGGTTCTCGTTGATCTCGTTTGACATGTCCTCGTCCCGGCCGCCATCTTGTGCCTCGTTGTGTGGCATCGAGCATGTCACCAGCTCCTCTAGAATGTTCCAGTACTTGTTCAGGTTGATCCGCGCTGAACTCGTGATCTTACGCGGCAGCATTGGTTTCATTGGCTGCAGGCATACCAAACACAATCAAAAACACATCCCAAAACAGTCTAAATATAATTAATATTTAACATAGTTAATGCACCACACAAAATACATATTTAAATTAGGAAAAGCAACCAACAGTAAAAAATTACCACCAATTTTTCGTTAGTTATTTGTATGAAACGTAATATTTTAAAAGGAGAATAACCAGCAATGTAGTAGCATCAACTGTGATCTTTAGAAGAATCTTTTTATGTTATGTTATTGAGGTAGGAAACAGAAAACACGAGCATTTCGAAGTGATTCGTCACTAAATTCTGTGTAGAAATTCCATTCACATTTTCATCGTTAATTTTTTCTGCTTAATGGAATGTATTTAAAAATTGCTCATGCAAATAGAATGTTATTTATAAATATAAGTCTTAACATAAATAAATATATCTATAACGTTAAAAATTACTAAATTTCATGAAAATTTTCATCCTATATTTAACCCCCATAGGGGATGCATTTCCAAAAGTCTTTTCTTACTGCTCGCCTTTGAATAAAGAACTCCTGTGCAATATTCCATGTTTCTAGACCCACCGGTTTTACTTGTGCGTTTTTTTTTGTCAGTCAGTGTTAAAAGTTTTAATAAGCAGATTGACAATTTTATTGGTTTACTGATACAATATCACTGTAGAATGTATATTAAAATAATGCGGTTCAATGGAAGGAAAAGCGACAACGGCTTTACTGCGCCATTAATAAAGATGTATTATTATTAAAAAGCATAATGTGAAGACTTCTTTAGTGCACTGAGCGAGGTAGTGCAGAAGAAACACAAGGAACTAGTATTCCAGGCGACACAGGTTCGATGTCCCAGAACGGACATCCCGATTTCGGCTTCTTATGGCTTATCGAATTCTCTCCAAGCGATCGATAGAGCTGTGGCCACTTCCTTACGTCTTTGTGATTCTCTGAGTCACCTACTGCCGCTGATGACCTCGCCCGGTCTAAAGTAAGCATATTTGAAGACCCAGCTCATGTTATATTTTTAGATAGATTGTATAAATTCACTTCTTGTTAACACAAGCATTGCCAACCTGCTAAGTACGTCCATTTGTGTGCTTCGCGAAGTTAACGTATGAGTAAATACAGACGAACATATTTAAGGGCTTGTTCCCGAGTTTTTTTCAGACTGGTGCCAATAACTCAAATATTTTTTAACCAAAAGTTTCGAAAAATTTGAGTCAATGTGCAATCACACGATGCACAATACTGTGGACGCGTTTTTTAAAATAATGTACCATTCGCCAGCAAAAAAAATAATTTCCTTAATTTCTGCTTATTTTCACGACGAAAAACGTGGTACTTTGGGTAATGAAAAAAAAAACCGTTTAGTATAATTCTACAAAAAAATTCAGCTACAAATTATAACATATAAGTGTCAAAACTGTGCAGCGAAATTTTGATATGAGTATTAGGTAGCTATAAAAAATAATATTTTCGAAATCACTGCAAAACTCCGTTGCAAGGCCTTAAAGGCAACACAGTATGTAATCAACTGTAGTATTTTATTGGAAGATGCTGTGTGTGATGCGTAGGGCCACGATTTTGCCGCGAAAATATTTTTGCCCCACTTTGTTTCAGTGTCTCACGTGCTCATCGGCAGTTTTGCTTCATGGTTATTGGCAGCTTGTCTTTGTTCAGACACATCTCTCATTTGACTGCAGCAATCAGAACACGATAATTGTGACTCTGCAGGACTGTAATTTGCCAAGGTAAGTGAGAGTAAAATCATCCAGTCACAGACGACGTAGCAGAACTGCAGATGTGCACATGACACATTGAAACCAAACGTTGCAAAAATCTTTTCGGCATAAAATCGTGGCTCTGGTGATGCGTGTGGACAATTTGGGGGCAAATTACACAAGTCCTGTGTTAAAACAGTACAGTTTCTAACTGGGTTTGTTCAGTAGAGAAACAATGCTACGAATAAACTATGGCTAGAGATGATGGTACGAGAGGAAACTTGGCTGTTTGCTGGGTTTTAACGCACGTTCAGCTTATCAAAATATACTGGCTTTCGCTTGTACGTGGAGCTGTTGCCCTATTTAACTAAGCCAATAAGAATCCCAGTATTGTTAACGTTTATTATTGGTCTGCAGACGGCTACGTTGTGTCAGACGTAAATCAATCACACATACATGTCACAAGAAAATACAGTGTTTTCAAAGATGCTGGAACAAAATTTTTTTTTCGCAATATTCCATC
>PNEQ01006831.1:31237-66550 GCA_003012365.1 Medauroidea extradentata
CGTGTGTCGTGGGGTTTTACACGCAAATCACAGACGTGTGGTGTTACAGTAACCTTATTGTGATTGGTACAGTCAAATGAGAAACGTCACAGTTCAAAGGCACGCTGCCAATATATGTGAAGCAGAACTGCAGACGTGCACATGAGGCACTGGAACAAAGTGGGGCAAAATTCTTTTCGCGAAAAGTTCATGTCTCTAATCATCTCTAGGCACGTAAATTTCGCAGATACATTCCAGGTCAGGTTGAACGCTGCTGGCGGCTGTTACGAAACGCGTTTGACTACTGCAAGCCAGTAGTGAATAAGGAAATAATGCAAAGTGCTATCGCTTGCTACCTGCTTGTACGGTGCCTCTGATAATCGATTTGTGGCCAGTGGGTGTATAGGACTGACAAGTCTAGGCTGCTGCCAGATGAATCCGCGAAATTGACGTACCCCTAATCATCTCTAACGATGGTCAATACAGATAAACAAACCTCCAGTGTTATACACAGCGCGTTGCAGCCTAGTACACAGCCAATTTAACCAGCGATTTTGCAGTTTCTTTACGAATAAGACCAAAATATAATATGTATATTTTTTAGTTGTTGTCTGTATCTAGAGAGGCAAATGTCAAATAACTAGGGACCCTTGTTTTTCGCGAAAAGAATTTAGCCTCACTTTGTTTCCGTGCCGTACGTGCACATCTGCAGTTCTGCTTCGTGGTCCTTGATTGGATATTTTAACTGTCACGTGACTTGGGATTCTCCCGGCAAATCACAGACGTGTGGTGTTGCAGGAAAGTTTTTGTAATTGGCTCAGAAAAATGAGATACGACTCTTCACATAGACACGTTGCCAATAACCATGAAGCAAAATTGCAGATGCGCGCATAAGGCACTGAAACAAAGTGGGGCAAAAATCTTTTCACCAAAAATTCCTGTCCGTATTCATCAGGTACTGAAACGTCGCGACCGTGCAAAAATATATGCTTAGTCTTTTCTCGTGCGCATTTCTACCTTCAAACAATAGGACTGCGAGTACTTGTAAATGTCTACCTTCAAACAATAGGTCTGCGAGTACTTGGAAATGTCTACCTTCAAACAATAGGTCTGCGAGTACTTGTAAATGTCTACCTTCAAACAATAGGTCTGCGAGTACTTGTAAATGTCTACCTTCAAACAATAGGTCTGCGAGTACTTGTAAATGTCTGCATTCAATGTTAAGGGCCCTGCCTGTCTCAGAACTCTGGCGGTAGAAAGGATAGGGTTATACATGTTCAATTATATTCGTCGGGGCTCATTCACATGATGTGATATCGCTAGAGACATGAACTTTTCGCGAAAAGAATTTTGCCCCACTTTGTTCCAGTGCCTTATGTGCACGTCTGCAGTTCTGCTTCATAGATATTGGCAGCGTGCCTTTGAACGGTGACGTTTCTCATTTGACTGTACCAATCACAATAAGGTTACTGTAACACCACACGTCTGTGATTTGCGTGTAAAACCCCACAACACATGAATGTCAAAACATCCAATCTCTGACCGTGAAGCAAGTCTGCAGACGTGCACACAAGTCACTGACACAAAGTGAGGCAAATTTCTTTTCGCGAAAAGTTCATGTCTCTAGATATCGCTTCCGGACAAAAAACATTTTCTGCATCGAGCAAAAAGAAAATATTGCTAAATGAATAAAATTGCAGGGAAAAATTGAGAACAGCCGTTTGCAAGTATTTTTAGTACGTAAAATAATTTTTTGCCCACAGATTTCAAAATGTTGAAAAAAAAAAAAACTGCGTAACAAAATTAATGCTTTAGCAATGTGACGGCACCGAGATGAATAAAAAGGTCAGTGGTGGCGTATATGTAGCTTCAACATGCACTGAGACACATAGAAAATAGTCTAACATGTAAAACCCTATGTATGCTCCCGCTGTGGCTCTGAGGTAGGCAGCGACCTAATATATCATGTAATTACCTGAATGGTGTTTTTTAACCTTGCAATTTTTTTTATATTTTTAATGTTACAAATTTAATTCTACATTCATATAAATGATACAAACCACGTTGTAATTACTTTTTAAAAATTATTTAGATTTTTTTTTTTTTTTTTTCCTTGACCGACGTGAAAATTCCCTTACTGTTCCCTGCTGACGTTTCCCTGCAAGGCGAAATTCCCCGAAATTTTCCTGATGTTCCTGTGGGTGGACATCCTGTATGAGGTACGGAATAGCGCCGGAATGCTGGTGCGAGGAAAACGGGATATCCCCGAGAAAACCCGTCAAACATCGGCCTCGTCAGGCACGATTCCCGCATGCTGAAATACGGGTGGACCCCGGCGGGAATGGAGCCCGGACCGCTTTGTTGGTAGGCGAGCGTGCTAGCCGCGGCAGTAAAGAGGAAGTGTTTGTAGGGTAAAGGAGGGTAAGGGAGGGGGATAGGAGCTGGGGAACTACTCTGCGTCACGCCAACCAGAGAGTCATGTGTGACATGCGTGTTACACGCAGCTTGAAGCCGCGGGCGAGTATCGACCAGGCAACATGCCAACACCTCCCTCCTCCTCCTCCTCCTCTAGACTTGATACCAGCCACTGCTTGTATACCCACATTCACGGGACTTCCCGACCACGTGACACGAGGCGCGCAACTCTACTATACTCTCACCACGGCTTACTGAGCCCTCGTCGTGCAATACACCGCACATACGCCCATCATCTGCCTGCAGGTCTCAACCAGTCTTCTGAAGGCGAGGGGTAATATGGGTGACACTAGCTCGTGCATCTTAATACAACGTCGCCTCTATGTGCAAGACAATCCGTGTGACTGTTCAAGAGCGTTTAGTACCAACATGTTATATATTTGCGAAATAGTGTTAGTTTTGTAGACGATACTTTTGAGTACAGTTTCCTCTCACTAAACAATTTTAGCTCTTATAGATTTATCATAACTGTGTGTCAAAGTCTAAATTTTCATGAAAATAGTAAAAACCAGTTCAATTATTTAAACGAAATAATTCACAGAGAAATAACCAGTGGCGGCTCGTGGGTTGTTGGCAGGTGGGGTTGCAGATAGTCGGAACTGTACACTCTTGATGAACGCGCCGTAGACCAACGAGCATGAAATATTTGCCGGCTACTAGATGTGTTGTGACCACTCAGTAGTAAGGGGCACCTGCACATCAGCGTGTCAGTGGCCGTAGAGTCAACCAGCGCACAACCTTGTACAGCTCTTGGCAACTGCAGCCCTACCTGGCAACAACCCACGAGCCGCCACTGGAAATAACATGCCATGGGCTACGTAACCTAATATTAGACAAATTCCCAGTGAACAGATTTTGAATTACATAAAATTGCTTGAATTTGCTACTTTTTCCTTGTATATTGCAATTTTTTTTTTTAATGATTGTAAACATTACGTTGTGGGTTAATACATGTCAGGTTATGTAGACCATTGCATGTTATTTCACTGTAAATTATTTCATTTAAGTAAGTCAATCGGTTTTCACTATTTGCATGGCAGCGTAACATAATAATTTTGACTCTGGCGCACAGTTATGAGAAAACTATGAGAGATAATTTTTTTCGTAAAGGGAAACTGTATTCATAAGTATCGTCTACAAAGTCAAAAAAATTTAATGCAAATATACAATTATGACTTAATACACCTGAACACCCTTAATAGTTAGTAGGACCTGGGGCGTGAGCCGTGTTGTTGCGAGGTACGGAAAGCATTTGTTCTTGTATAACTATTAAAAATGTTTCCAATACATTTACCTATGGCAAGAATGCACATTTCAAACTGTAAAACATGCCGTCCGCTGGTTAACAACATGTTTTCCAAGCTCCTCAAAATTACTAAAAATGACTTTTTCACGTTACTGTAGCTGAGCAAATATCAACTGTAATCGTAAAACAAAATAATAGAAACCTGCAGTCGACCCTACCACATACTTTCCACAAATAAAATAACTGGGCCATCGCTTGAAGTGCCATTAAAACTGCATTGAAAGTTTCAAGTACTGCACGTTGGTTTACTCCTCCGCGCCTAAAGGCGACGACGTGTTTGACGGACGACTTCCCCGTCTCTGTGATTCCAAAGTAAAGTAAAGAAAACTAGCGTCTACTAGCTCTGGCTGGCGCTCGACCTGCGTGCAGCGTGTTCGCAGTTACGTTTGCCTCAGAGACCAGTAAACGTGCATCCACTATGCTTATCTACGAAAAGAAAACACACGTCATACTACTTGTGAATATGACTTTTAAAACAACACGTACATTGGAAGCATTATTTTAGAGTCCTCAAACATGTCTAAAATCGGTTTTCCATACGATTGTTTCTCAAGACATATGTACCAGATTCGTTCGAAATTTTGGTCTACAATCACATTGGACTTTGCTATGGTGACGGGCTCAATAAAACTATAGGGTATCAGCTTGAAGTCGAACAGAAAAAAAAAGTTTTACAGCGGGAAAAAAATTCCCCCCAAAAACTCAAAACAATTTACTACGAGTTACACTCTTCAGTACTGGAGAGATATTTAGGCTTACATTCCGTAAAAACAATCGTAAACAAATACAACTGATCTGGTTTTTACAAGCCTACTTTGTAGGTAATACCAAGGTAGCACTTGTACAGCCGTCAAAATATGTTTCGTTTATGATTAAACATTTTATTCTTGAAAAAAAAAAAAACCTCAAAAATTCTAAATGCGCAACATGCTTAATAATCCCCCCTTGTGGGCACCCCTGGGCCCTGAATACACGTTCCGGCCAGCGTCGCCCTTAGTGAAGAGATTTTGGTCAGTACTTGACACCTACACTTTAGCACTGATGAGGAATAACACGATGTGAGTATGGAGTAGAGCCAGAAAGAGCGGAGGGAGGGGGGATGAGAGATCTCCGAGAAAACTTGCTTCACACACACAAACACACCCTTCTCCAGGCTATTATACGCGTTGTAAGCTCAGCTTATATGTAGAAACAAGGGTTACACTGACGCGTACAACTTACGTGCATGACACTAAGGGCGCGGCCTATCACAATTTTCATCGCCATTTTATTATTTTTTATTTGTAACAGATATTTTTTTCTTATTTTAGACACAAAATGTGACTAAATTTGGCCCTAATGAAATACTTTTTTCTCTCATAGTTTTCTCGTAATGGGTTGTTAAAGTCATATTTGCATGGTTTTAACGACTACACTAAAACCAACAGATATACGAAACTCAAAAAATCACAGTGGATAAAGACATTGCAGGCTACAATGACATGCTCATAAATATAAAGAATAAAAATTATTTCTATTTTTAAAAAAATATTGAATTGTTTAAAATTTTATTTTCAGTTCCAGCATTTTTTTAAAATACAAATAATGTTTATTCTTTATTTTTATGAGCATGAAATTGTAGCCTGCAATGTCTTTATTCACTGTGATTTTTTTGAGTTTGGTATATCAGTTGCTTTTAGTGTAGTAGTTAAAACGGAAACATGCAAAATATGAATTTAACAAGCCATTACGCGAAAACTATGAGAGATAAAAAAAATTTCATAAGAGCCAAATTTAGTCACATTTTGTGTCTAAAATAAGAAAAAAAATATCTGGCACAAATAAAAAAATTGTGATGAAAATTGCAGTAGACCGTGCCCAGTGTTTCATTTGTACCACTGGAACTATGGGACATATAAGCGCGGGACAGTATTATTTTTTTTTGTGGAAAACACGTGCTAAGTACATTTTTATAACCTGCTATTAAATTCGCAGATTTCGTAATAAAGCTGTGTGAAAACGCTTTTTTTTTTACATCGTTGAAGTTCTCGGAACTACTATGTCCATTGCCCGTGATGATTTGAAAGTACTTGAAAGTCTTTTCCGAAAATTATTTCTCTTTTAGTAGAAAAGTATCTTGTTAATAGTGTAATAGTTTAATAGTTAAAATGCGCGTTTCTAATTTGCTGGAGTCTGTCCCACGTAATAATTCCATTGTCTGATCGTTTTGAAGACTATCATGTACAATTTTTTATAGGAAAATTATTTGATTTTAATTTTGATAAATTGCACAATTTGAGAGCCTGCTGAGAGTGTTTGTTCAAAATCACATGTGGCAGAGTTAAACACTGTTTATTTCGTGGAAACAGTTATAAAAAGAAATGCCAGAACAGCTATCAAAAAAGTGGAATTCTTATATACATTTTGACTTTATTATATAACAGCCATGTAAGATGGCCGTAGCTGAAACTGTATGACGCCTGCGAGCATATGCAACCCTAGTACACTCGAGATGAGAGAGTTGCAGGCTAATTCAGCGCGTTTCAACTAGAGACCCCTGACTATTGCGAAAATAATTTTACAACACTTTGTTTCAATGCCTTATGTGCAGCTCTGATTCGTGACATTTGACCACGCCAATCAAGTAACAGGTGATACGTGGGTGGAACCCCAAGACGTTAAAACATCCAATCACGGACCAGGAAGCAGAACTGCGGGTATGCTCGTGACACACTGAAACAAACTGGGGCAAACTTATTTTCGCAACATCAGGGGTTCCTAGTCATCTATTATTACAGATGACGGTTTATCGCGGGAAAATTTGACTGTTTGCTGGGTTTCAACGTACGTTCAGATTAACAAAAGCTCACTGGCTTTGCCCTGTACGCGGATCTGTTAACTATTTCACTGAGCCAATAAGAATACCGCTATTGTAATATTAATGCCTGTTATTAGTCTGCAGACACCTACATTGTGTCAGACGTATATCACCCAATAATACGTGTCGTGAGAAACTACAGTGTTTCCAAGGGTATGTTGGCACAAAAGAGAATTTCGCGATATACCATCATCTCTAGCTGTTATATAAATTAAAAGAACTGTATTTGTTTGTTCGCCACCCATTGGTTCATGTAGCATCCTTCCCATTGAGATGACACTTTGGCATATTGTGCGTGTGCCGCGAAGGTTTCTGCTAAATAATAATTATTGTAAGGGAACGCAGCAAGACGGGAAGATGGATGACAGAGGTACCCAAAAAAATTAACAATTAGTTAGTTGTGCGTACGACCGCAAACGTTTCTACCGAAAATAATTATTTCTTTGCTGCGGCGGTGAAAAAAGGGGAGGGGGTGGGACACAACGGTATACAGGAGCCGAAAGTGAAACAAAAAAAATTTACACTCTGTTTGGGGGGATGGATAGCAATACGGGGTACCGAAGCTGACAGAGACTGTACTCAAAAAATTTACTGATTATATTATATTTTATTAATGACCATTTACAATATATTGCACCATTTAGCGCTTAAAAAAGATTTAAAGAAATATTACCGCATTAAATTGAAAACTGCGCGGACGAAGACATTGTATATTTATAAAAAAAAGTGTAAACTGTTCAGTTAATACTGTACAAGGTATAATGTAACGCATTCATGTGCACACGCTGGAACATAAGATAAATGAATGCTGTTTACCACACAACAACAGCACGCTAAAACTGCAATGAATGACAATTCACGCTGTGTGTAAATAACTACCAACAATCCCGCCCGCGGCGATGCTTGAATGACGCAGTGTGGAATAACCAGCATTATAATAGCTACTGTTCAGAAACATATTATGAATCACGTGGATACTTATTCGAGGATTTCCCGAGCTAAATAATGACCACGTAGTTAGGAAAACCTATCCCCTGAAGCCACTTGATAGACGCAAGTTCCTCCAATATTGCCGCGTCAACCCGGCCTGGAGTAGATGACTCAGCCTCGCGCCTCAATGTGCTCTAAGACTCGACGTCCTTGTGATGTCCACTGCCAGCATACCTCCCACCTCCCCTCACACGTTCTCGCACAACAGCCTTTTCCAATTATTTCTTCCTGTGTTCGTCTTCAAACCTTGCAGATCTGTACACCCAACTTCTGTACACATGTACACTCTCTGGGATCCAGTCCCGGGGGAGTACGCGTGGTCACAGCGTGGTTCAGGTGAAGCCATTCAACGTAACAATTCCATATGCACGCTTCTTATTGTCCTAGCATCGCTGTTTTAAATAAGTGCGGCTGTTCTCTGAACAAACGTGAACTTCATGTAACCAGTAAAACACCACAGTGTTACTACTTTTATCTTCTTTTTCCCTCATACAATACTTATTAAGAGTAGCTCTATAGTTCCAACTAAATAGCCGAATTGTACAACTAAACTGTTTCAATACGGGAATTATTCTTTTTTAACATTGAATTATTAATGCTTTATATATTATATAAATTCTGGCTAATGAAAATATCTAGGCACGCCTATGGCGGGTACTTCCCGAGTTTCGTATATGGGAAATATGTCGGACCTTGCCGCTGGCCCGCGTGTTTATCGGAACATTCAGTTTCACCACCCCCCCCCCATATTTTTCCTTACAACGACCTAAACGCAAGCAACGGAGTGCAAACAATTGCTTGTCAGAAAAAAAGAGTGAGGGTAGGGGTGGGGTACTAACTTCAGCCCAAAGGTTGAGATTTAAGGGGTATTGATCCCTACCACCTTCGATTATCTGTTTCCTCTCGGTAACTTCTGCTCCAGTCGATGTATCAAAATTTTTGTCACGACAAGGCATAGATACAAACTTAATCGATTTTCTGTAATTGCTGGAACCATAATATATTCATTATTTTGCAACGGGAAACAGCTGAAAAAAAAAATTGCTTTATTTACGGGAGCGACTACAGAGGCCGCAACATTAACAGAAACAATGCTATGTGGATTCCAAAGAATGAAACAATAAACTATGCCTTGTCAGTGTGAAAAAAGCAAAACAATGTGTCTATTCCCTGATTTATAAGAAAAACCGTAAAACCTATCTGACAGGGATCAATTCTTAAGAGGGTGCACCTGTGTACAACACAGAAGGTTTGTCTTTCTTATAAGATCCTGAATGACGGTATGGTCGTATTTTTCCAACATTAATCTTGTTGTAAGCGCTATACTTCCTTAACTGCAACCTTCAATTCATAAGTTCTTATACAATTATTATTATAAAATATACCTCGGGTTCGTAATACTCATTTAAATTTTGTCTGATTCAATTTATCGCATTATGTATTTTCAGGACTTATCTAAAATGTTAATAATTTCAGTAAATATTTTAATGTGAGAAAGTGGTACTTGACAAATAAAATAAAATTTCGAGCAGAATGCACATCATGTTTCTTCAGTACCGCCTGATGGCAGGTAAATGTAAAAAGTACGAAGCTGAATATACTCATCTCAGTCGGGAAGTGTTTGCAGTCTATTTTTATAATCCAAACCAAAGTATGAGCTTTAATTCTTACGGTAAACAACATAATTCAAATACACTTTCAAAGACTGTGCTGCTGTAGAAAGCAGAAACACATTTCGCAAAAACACAGAAAGGTATTGAGGACAACGTCTTTAAGATATTATTTTCCCACAATTGTGAATACCTGCATTACCCGCTATTTCTTAGATGGCTGCATGAGTTGTACACAAAATTATTTGTGTCGACACTGAACCCTGTGGATAAACTGGTCCTGACTGGCAAGTCAAGGAATTTAAATATTGAGTACTTGTTTACATAAATCACATCTGAATAGCTCAATTTTAAATAAAACTTTTTCAAATAAAAACTATACTTCCTGAAATTACACAATATTTGCCACAATAAGATATTTTGTTTATTTGTGGTAAAATAATAAATTCGTATTTCTAAAAGAAACTATGAACGAGCATTTTTGCTCAAAAATCCATTTCACGTTGAAGACTTATATTTTGATTAAGATATTTTTAAAATTGGCGTCTTGATAACAAATTTATTTTGACATTAATTCCCCATCTATAGGCAGTCCACGATAAAGTGAGCACTTTTGAAGCCCTTGTAACACTAGGTGCCACTTTTTAATATAAATAGAGCACCGTACATAACAATCAAAGTGTATAGAGTGTGCCGTACTCAATAGTTAAAATGACACGATAAATAATATTCCTAATCATTATTATAGACAAACTGGTCGTCAAAAATATTCAGTTTATCGCTAACCGAGCATAATCCCAGTGACTGCAATATTGGTAACATGTTAACATATGCTGTACCACCACTACTACTTACTTACTATATGTTGTTAACGGAAAAATCAGCACTGGTCTTGACTAAAATGTTATATGTTTGAGTTCGCATTATTACACATTAGTTAGCCTGTTCGGAAGGCTTTCAAAACGATAATTTTATCTCGAATATCCTGTGATACTACATTTATTTCTACTACTACCATCACCACTAATACACATCACAATGATTTTCTCATGGCTGTACTCGAGCGAGGTCGTGTTTCGTGCGCCGATGTCCAAAATCATACAGCTGTAATATTCTTGAACTGACAACCTAACCTTAGTGTATTCATTTTAACTTAATCGCTCGCTGGGTGACATCTCTAGTTCGTAATAAATTATAGTTGCTCCTTTTGTCAAATCAAATCTAAAAAGTTAAAACGTATGATCACTGAAACAAGTATGGTTTATGTCATACATCCCAGCTACGTACACTCTAAACTAGTTTGTAAATGTGCCACACGTGCGTATAGGAGCGCTAAGGAAGTAGGTATGGTAGAATAGTTTCCCAGACATCCAAGGTAACACTCCTAAACCTTTTATAAAACAGTAAAATATATGCTGAAGTTACCAGACTAGTATTGTAACAAGTGTAACAGTTTGCATATTTACAAGGCGGAAGTATGAGAGAGAGTTTGACCAGCGCTTAACATCTAGGTCTTTAGCGCTGGTGAGAGGTGACATGAGGTGAGTATGGAGTGGCACCGGAATGAAAGGACAGGGGAAACGGGAGATCCCCGAGAAAATCCGCCGACCAACGGCATCGTCTGGCATGATTCCCACATGCGAAAATCCGGGGACAGACCCCGCCGGGAATCGAACCCGGATCGCCTTGGTGGGAGGCGAACTGTCTGACCACTCGGCAACCGCGGCCCCGGCGGAAGTATGGTAACTGTCCCGTACTGTGTTTAGGTTAGTTACTTCCTAAACATTTTAGGAAGATTTTTTATAGTGTACGAATAAATGTGTGGGGGAGGGGGAGTGGCCGATGAAGCAGCAGTTCCCCTCATTACCCATTTTTTAAGCTAAAGAAGTTCTGTTCACAGAAACTAATTATATCTTTAAAAATATTACACTTTCTGTCTGTTGCATACTCATTGCTTTAGGTTGAATACGTGCTACAAGAGAAATATTTTGCACCTAAAAATCAAACTTATCGCAACTTTCGCAACTACGCTTTTAACTCGTGTCGCCAGCAAAATTATTTTAAATTAGAAACTCTGTTACAACATTAGTTCTGGGGAATACGAGACATCATATTGTTTATAGGGGTAGGTAGGCAGTCACAATTGCGTCAATTATCACTTTATCTGAAACGACAAGTTGTACATGTGTTAATTTGTAAAATCCATTTATTCGTTACTAGGCTAAATATGATGATATATTTATTTTTTATTCACTCTGACATTTTAGTGTTTATGTATAAATTATTTTCTATGCAATATATTTGTAATATATACATTAAGTTCATATTTGGTACAAGGTTCCCCCGCCCCCCACCCCAGTCGCCACCCCTTCTCAAACAAGAATAAAATCTTGTGTTATTTACATGAAACTAACAATCATGGACGTGTTAACTAACTCAGTTCTGTGACAATGTCGCAATGCCACAAGACCTTCGCGTGCTCCAGTGCAGTGATATTTTCCCCTCACGTGGCTGTGGAACGATTCACAAAAGTAGGGGGGAAGGAAGGAAGCAAGAAGTGCTCAATTAAGCGTGAAGAAACTGCGCCAGTGAAAAAAGAAAGTTGGCAGCGCCGCGGGCTGTCACGCGAACATATCCCAGCACCACCTGGGCGAGGTGAGCCTAGTAACAAATCAGTGCTGCCACCTTCCACGAACTAAATATCCCTCCATGGCCGTTTTTTTTTTTAATTTTTCTTTTGTGTATAAACATGTCTACAGAAAATATAGTTTTTTTAAAGGTTGAATATATGCCAAAATCACGAATTGATTTTATCTTTGATAGACCTACAACTATTAATACAGAATAATAAATTTTCGTACAGTACGTTTCTTGACAGCTTATTAAATATTACATGACTATTACTCCATTCAAATGATTTGTGCGTTTGACGTGCAAAGACGACGTTGAAATACGCCGGATGGTAAAACATTAAATTACAAACAAATACGTCTTCCATCTCCTTGAGAAACGTTCCCACGAAACATATTCCGCGTGTTTTTGTTTTGTAATACGACAGAACGTTATTTTTGCTTTAAAATAATTTTATTTGTTTTGCAATGAATTTTTAGACAAATACTTCATTAAGAAAAAAAATAGAAACCTGTACAATAGTTTAAAGGGCAATGTCCAATTTAAATATTAGAGAAAAGAAAACATACGGTATAGGGTAGATTTGAATTTACATCACTTCAGTAGATATCGACAGGTATGAGGAAACTTACTTGTGATACACTTTCAGTCAACAGTTTAGTTTTAAAATAGAACCAATGAAGTCAAGTTCTTCGTAATGACAGTTAATCCTGTACCGCATTGTGACTAGGATTCCATAATATCAACAGGAAGTATCCTTGAAACTATCTAAAGTTACTGAAATTATGCGAAATAATATAACTTGGATTATTACGAACGTGTTTAATTTTTAATACGTAATATTCCACGTGAACTTAGGATACTATTTCATATATTCGGTGAAATATACTGTATACGTTCCACATTTCCATTTCAGGGTAACTAAATTTACGCAGTGTTCATAAGTACCACAACTACCCTAACTGAACCTACTACTGCTTTTCTTGTCCATCAAACATTAAGTTCCTACATATTTGGTTCAAGACTGACTAAGCTAAGGGGTTTAGGCCTACTATCCTCAGCGTGCAAACTACGGCGAACAGTTCAGTAGTGTACAGCAAACCATGGCAGGAGATATATTGATCGCCTTTTGCCTTGGGAAGTAGGCTACATACAAATATTAGTACAGTGACAAAAATGTTTTTGATAGAATTTATTGCCTTTAGTTGCTTGAGTATGGTGGTGACCCACGTTATTTATTATTAATAATTTATTTAATATTTATTTATTGCCTTTAGTACATGGCGAAGTGAAGCTGTATAGCCACACTTAACCATTGTTACTATTACAAATGCATAAAAACACAAACACACACACACACATATATATATTATATGAAGATGACAAAAAATAAATACTAGTTGTAATTGCGGCAAAAAAACTATAAAAACAATTAGGCAATAAGTAAAAACCATTAGGTAATCATCAATACATGCACAAAACAGAAGAAATGTATAAAACAAACTAGAACATTATAGAAAAAATGTATAGACAGTTCACGATAAACTAAATATTTTTAAAACATTGCTCTATATTTCCGCAGCTTGTCATTGTAATTATCTTGTGACAAATGAACATAGCGAGCGCATGCAGCTGAATACTATCAGAAGTTAAAGTTCAATGCCACAATAAAAATATTTCTTGAAAGTTAACCTATAATTCTATTGCAATGATTCTGCATGACAAATTAATGAAAGGTTTTGCATTATTATTTATGTCAAGCAATTTACCGAGAATATATCATATAATTTGTCGAGAAGACAATTTTGATAATACAATTAAAATAAATGTTATGGCTCAAAAACTGAAAATACGCCTTAAGTTGCTTTCGAAAACTCAGGTCAGCCGAAATGCCCGTGTTTGAAACGTAACCCGTAAATTATCGATCAGCAGGGTGGTTAGCAGACGAAAGTTAACAATTAGGGCGAAAATAAATTGTAAACACAACGCAGAACCAACCCCACGACGAAGTTATACTGAGTTCACTGTGAAATATCGAAGAAACAAGCACGAAATAAATATTATTACAAATAACATGACGCGTAAGCAACGTGCTGCGGATATCATATTTTGCCTAACAGTTGTTAAAAGTATGTATGATTTGCTTTGATTGCCGTCATGTTAAAACCTTGAACAACATTACAGGCGTCCATCAAGACCCAGGCGAAGGACAACACATGATCACGTGACTGACAACCTACCCTACTACAGCTCGTGAGGTTTCGAAAACGTTCGTACCCGAAACTACTCGACTTAGGAATGTTCGGAGAACCAGAATTCTCATTGGTCCAATCAAAGGGAAACACGAGAACAAGGAGAGGAAAAGAGGAACGTGAAAAGTTAGTAAACAGCACAGATTAGCGGTGATACAGAGCGGAGGAGTAGTGCAGAGGGGAGGGACTCACCTTGGCGGCTGGACGGCGGGCAGGCCGGCTCGTGACGTCAGCTCGGCACATGGTAGAGCAGAGCAGAGCAGAGAGAAGACGTGTGCAGGGCCGGTGGTGAAGGTCTGTAGTCGCCCGCGGCAGGTCGGGTTTGGCTTATATATCGAGCGCGTGCTAGTCGCGCGCAGGTCTGTGTGCGCAGCCAGGTGTGTGCATGGAGTGTGCCTGGTGGGGTGCTCACCTGCCTGTAACAACCGTACATATCCTACACTACACTACACTTACCTGTGTGTTCATATTGTAGTGGCTTACCATGGAGCGTTCGCCATGTGTAAGCATATGTGAAATACAAGGGCATCCACCCCCCCCCACACACAAATCAACTCCGATTTAAGGTTAAATACACATGAAAAATACTCAAAAAAAACAGTTAATAAAATGTTCACCGAACGAAATTACATCTCTAAAAATATTACAGTGTCTCCCTGCTGTATAGTCCACTGTTCGGTTCAAAAAGTACTTAAATAGCACAATTTTGGACCTAAAAGCAACATATTTCTGGGGGAAAACTTCTGGACCTTCCGCTAGTATCTCGGATGTCAGCAACATTATTTTATACGTAAACGTTTTTACAACGTTAATTAAGAGGAGTTGGTTGCGTCATAATGTTTAAGGGGTAGGCACCCTGCATTTGAAGTTATATGTTGTAATAACAAATCTAGCATGTCATCACAATTATGAATATATTAATAATTATTTATTTTCCAGTCCTTTTATTTCGTGAGTGAGAGATTTTCGGTCAGCACTCAACATCGAAGTCTTTAGTGCTGGTGGGGGTGACATGAGGTGGGTATGGAGCGGCGTCGGAATAGGGAGGGGGGAGGCCGGGGACTCCCGAGAAAATCCGCCGACCAGCGGCATCGTTCGGCACGATACCCACATGCGAAAATCCGGGGACCGACCCCGCCAGGAATCGAACGAAGATCTCACTGGTGGGAGGCGAATGGTCTGATCATTCGATCACCGCGGTGCTCCTTTTTATAGAGTAATATAGAATCAACAGTTAGGCTGGATGAAGTATTACTGCACTATGCGGCGTTATGGGTGGTACACCATTCCAATATTCTTTGAACTAACAATGTTTTTATATCGATAATTTTTATAGAGCTTATTATTATAAATATGTATTTAGAATACACTGCATTATATTTGTGGCTAGTAAGGCGACATTTCTTAAAGTCATTGGAAACTTTGTGTGGGTTTTTCATTAAAAAATTTCGTTAAATATTGCCAAGTGGAATACTGTCTTGAAATTACCGTTTGGCGTACAAAATTGTGTCCAGAACATGTTCTCTGAACAGCGTGTATTAAACGTGTGTTTTGACATCGAGAGTGATACGTGGCATGTAACTGGCAACACTTAAGACTTTTATTCTGTTATTTGTACGTTTGTGTGAATAACTAACACATCACAACCTTGCATCTTCAGACCACACGAAATAATAATAATTTTTTAATTTTTAAAATCACATCAGCTGTAGTGTTCCCTAAAACATTTTAAGTATAACTATTTTTGGTTTGAAAAAGTTAGATCTCTTGAAAACATAATCGTTCTATTGAGAATCAATTAACTTCAACTTTATTTTCCATTCAATCTTCGTAGTTTCATCAAGGGCGTCATTTGGGGCCACAGGGGGGGGGGGGGCAAATGCCCCCCTGGATTTAGAATTTTATGTGTATGAATATATTTTTTGTATTTTTAAATTTAAATAATGCTAACTTAAGCACATAAAACTTAAGTTTTATTATTAAAGCATCTAATTCATACATGCTTAATTAATAAAAAAAGATGCAACAAGGTCACTGTCACCTGAAAACAAAATTCCCCCCCCCCCTAGAAAAACCTGAAATGACGCCGCTGAGTTTCATGTTTGGCAGGCAGAGTTGTTAAATGTTGACTATTTAAATTATTGGAAACAAAGTTTGCAGCATAGTTCATTATAAGTCTGCAAATAATTTCTATACGTCGGTTACGGTAAAGTGAATACTTTTAAGAACCCACTAATAGACATTAAATATTAATAAATGTATTTTACTGCGGCCTCAGACAATGTTCGAGGACAATGGAATGTGCTTTTTTATCAGTCGCATGAAAATATTTACGTCAACAGGACAGAACTTGACTGAAAGGAAAAATTAATTGGACATTAAAAAAAGTTACTTTCCTGACAAAAGTTTACAGTAAAGTTAATTGCTATAGAGAGCTTCTTTTATAGTTTCGCTGTGTAAATAGTTAATACATCTGACATACAGCGATCTACATACACTCCCCTTTACAATCTTTTCTGGAGGTCTCTGAAATAGTATTAACAGTTTACTAATGTGTTGAAGATACTGTACCATCCGTTTGGACAAACGTTTGGTAGTTACATCTAAACACTATTATTCCAATCACACGGGGAAGGGAAATAAGTAAGTAGGCTCCCGTAAATCTTAGTTTAAAACTATATATTGTAAATTTTATATGTATAATAGACCGAGCGAGGGCGGGTGGAGCAGTGGAAAAACACTCGCCTCGCGTTCGGTAGGACCTGAGTTCGATTCCCTGTTCCGGCCATTCTAATTTCGATTTTTCTATGGTTTCCCGAAATCAGTGCTGCTAGTGTTATAGGAGTAAAAATCTCATGCTCCGCAAGGAAAAGTCAAATTTCAGCACAAACAAAAATTCCCAGCTGAAAAAAAAAAAGTAGTATTGTCTCGAGACAGAATCATTTTTTTAATTGACTGTTAATTTGTTCAATATATTGCATGGGTTATTTATTTGTAAATTTTCAACGCCTTGTGCTCCTAGCCTTTGGAACGAGCCCGTATGGGAAGAAACACAACCAAAGAGTTTATGTATATATAACTTACAAAAATGTATACACATACAAACACCCTTAAACATACCACGAATACGCAATAGTGCTGAAAACACTTAGCAGATGCTATGAAGCTAACAATAGCTTATCAAATAAGGTTATGAATAAATTTCCCATAACATTATTATTTACAATTAAAATTCCCTTTGTCTCATATTTAGTTATTATATTTAAAAAGTCTCACGAAATGGGACAAATCCCACGACCTGGCAACACTGCCCGAAGTCGCTTCTCGCGAATGCTGGGCCGACTCCTCTCCCAGCTGCTGTCATTGTACCAAGTTGTGTCAGCGTGTATAATGAGTGATGACGTCGCTGTTGACGAGACGTAAAGCCCACCTACCTTACCAAGGCCTGTGCTGTACGAGGCCACGTTAAATATATAAATACATAAATAAATGAAATGCAAGTTCTTACAAAATCTCACGTTATAATTTATGGCGAGGAGCTTCTGTCGTACTGTGAACATCAGGAGCTTGATTTGTTTTTCGTCAGAGTTATATTAACGTCCGGTATAAGCCGCAGAGGGAAATTTGAACTGAATGCTGCCGTATAACTGAAAAAAGACATAAGTTTGTTAATTGATGTTTCCTAAGGAAAAGTTTATATTACTTTAGTTATTTTCACAATATCTCAAGAATGACAATGAAAATGTAACGGAAGAGTAGGCCAGCTCAAAGCTTATTACTAATGCATATAGCTAGACCAATTTTGGCTGCAAACTAGGCACCAGAAAATCTACTACATATAATATTACTCTTGTTCCCAACAAATATCCATGATGCATTAGCATCTCTGAGACTTAATAAATTAACAGTTAAGGCCATGCCCGGTAGTTTTTTTCACGTTGGTGCAAAAAACTCAAAAAGTTTTCAACCAAATGGGTTGAAAAAAATTGAGAGCGTGTGAAGTCATACTATGCACAATTATATGTAGGCTTTTAAAAAAAATTAGTCGTTTGCCAGTAAAAAAAAATATTTTGTGCCATTTTGGCTCATTTTCATGCTAAAATATGTGATACTTTGGGTGCAAGAATCTAAAAATCCATTGTGTTCATTGCAACGGAAAAATTCAGATAGAAACTTTGATGTATTAGTGACAAAACAATGTAGCGATTTAGTGATAGAGATATTAGTTCATTTTGGAAAAATTATTTTCGAAATCACTGCAAAACTACCAGGCATGGCCTTAATCCGAATGTCACAAACTGAAAATTACTTACTCACTATACTAGACACTATATTTCCTTTCTCATGTGAAAATTCGTAGCTGCCAACAATCATTTATCAAGCCTGCAGAATTTGAATTTCTTTTCGAGAACACGTGTTGAGCACATTCTGCAATAAATATGTAACATAACGCAAGTGAATGCGAATGACGTGCTAGTTTAGCGAACAAATATTGACAGGAATGTAAACTTAAATGACTGCAAAGGAGATACGTCATAATAAATTGATGTCTTTGAACTGGTAGGGTAGTTATTTCAGTCAAGTATTACAATTACGAAACTTTGTGTTCATAAGTTTATCAGTATTATCCTCGTACCGGTCACTATAGTAATGGCGCTATGGACTCCATAGTGATTTAGAAAACGAAGCGTTAAATATTCACATGCAATTAAATTTCTGGCCTGTCTAACATTAGGCGTATAGTAATATTTTTTTGTTTGTTTGGCGGGGCTACGAACCTTACGTGCAGTGGCGTATCTAGCTACAATGTCGCCTATGGCAAGTGCTAAAATAGCGCCCCCCCCCCCTTTTCCCCTCCTACCTTTTACACAGAATACTGTTGAATCAGGATTTGCTTTTTTTTTTTTTTTTTTTTTTTTTTTTTTTTTTTTTTTTTTTTTTTTTTTTTTTAAGAGAGCTACTAGCTTGTTGCAGAAACAGTATTGTAAATCTTTTGCTTTAAGGAAATTGCTATGCCGACATAATTGAGGACATAAAGGATGCTTTTGTTTATATTCTCATATTGTCAGATTCCCTCTGACTTAGTTACAAACCAAATGAACGTCTAATAACATAAAAATGTGTACAAAAGCATACTTTATGTCATTAACTATATACTTAAGATTTTAATGAGATCAGTTTATAAAATTTTTTGCAAATATCATAAATAGTTACCTTACATGAATTACACAAATAACACAAACAATTAACTTAAAAACATCGGCTATAGCTATCATAACAATAAGCCTGTTTCATTATATATAAAATGCATTGTTTTAAAAATAAACATAGGTAATAGGTCCACAGTTCTCTGCATCAACTAATGTTCAAGCTCCCAAGCACAAAGTAATACAATATAGCATAACATAAAACGACAGCTTGCAAATGGTAGTATGATAAAAACGACAGCTTGTAAATGGTAATTTGACGCAAAAAAACATTTATTACTCAGTTAGGTGCAGCATTATATGTATGAAAACAATAAAAAGGATGGGTCTATGCCTATTTACAGGTTTATCTTTCTTGCTTTCATAGATGAAAATGTTTCTATCATATCATTGAAGTCGATTTCTTCAGTTCAGAGAGGAAACTCCTCAGTACTCAACAGAGCAAGATCGCACAATCTTCTTTGACCCATGGATGCTCTCAGATAAAAAAGTATTAGTTTTAACTTGCTGAATGACCTTTCACAGCTGGCAATGGATACTGCAATGGTTAACAGGATCTGAATGGCAATTCTAAGATTGGGAAAGACAATCTCATCTCCATATTGAACAATAAATTCAAGAAGCTGTTCAGGTCATGAAATAATTATGGTCTTCCGAGTTGATAGCAATATTTTACAATCCAAAATTTCTTCATATAACTGCTGTCCATCAATATCACATCTGTACACATCAACCAAATTTTTGCATTTTTCTTTAAGATTATTACTCTCAACATCGCAGAACAGTGTCTTCAAATCAAGAAGAAAGCCAAACTTAGAATCAATATCATTTAAACGAACGAACCTTTCCTTCATTTTATTGTGAATACGGTCGAGAGTCCCTTTCATAACTCTTTCCATTTCTTCCTTAGCAGTTAACCCGGCATCTCTTGAATTCTCTCCATCCATTTTTTTTCTTTCGTCTCCGACGTCTTTCATATTCAACATCAAATTCTTGACAGATACCAAGCCCCTTTCTGAGTGACCCACAAACCAGAACTTCCCTTTCATTATCAAAATAATCTCCGAGCGCTTGCAAATCCAAAGCAGCATCGTGAAAGTTCATACTAGGATCCTGCAGCCTCTTTTGAAAACACCGTAATAGAAACAAGTATTTTGTTCTAAAATCCTACCAAAGTCAGAAAGTCGTAACTCAAAATGCGGTTGTACAGCTGAAATGTGTCAGTTTTTGTTTCACTAGTCTCATTTGGATCGCCTATCATATCCTGGAGAACTTTAAGTATGTCTGCAAGGTGGTTGTTGATAGGCTTCACTGATTCTGCCTTTGCACTCCATCTTGTATCAGAATCTGACTTGACAATGATAGGCAAAGCATTTTTAAGTTTTTGCCAGCGCTGCGTTGAACGAGAGAAGAACACGTAAAGAGCTTCAATAGTTCCAAAAAAGTGACCATAAGTATATCTTGCTTAGCTGCATGCACACCTACTAAGTTAAGTGAGTGATGGTCTGTTCAGTCCCTTGCAGTAGCCTATCAGTAATCCAACAAACACAAATGTAATGGGTTAAATTAATGCAACTCTTTAAGGTCTCTGTGAATCAAATTTTTTATGTTTGATAAAAATAAAAAGCCAAAAAAAATTAGTGCAAACGGCGCCCCTTCTAAAGATGGCGCCCCTTCTAAAGATGGCGCCCATGGCTCAAGCCCTACCTGCCATACCCTAGATACGCCTCTGATTAATCCGAATGTCACAAACTGAAAATTACTTACTCACTATACTAGACACTGTATTTCCTTTCTCATGTGAAAATTCGTAGCTGCCAACAGTCATATTAAGCCTACAGAATTTGAATTTCTTTTCGAGAACACATGTTGAGCACATTCTGCAATAAACATGTAACATAACGCAAGTGAATGCGAATGACGTGCTAGTTTAGCGAACAAATATTGACAGGAATGTAAACGTAAATGACTGCAAAGGAGATACGTCATAATAAATTGATGTCTTTGAACTGGTAGGGTAGTTATTTCAGTCAAGTATTACAATTACGAAACTTTGTGTTCACAAGTTTATCAGTATTATCCTCGTAGCGGTCACTATAGTAATGACGCTACGGACTCCATAGTGATTTAGAAAACGAAGCGTTAAATATTCACATGCAATTAAATTTCCGGCCTGTCTAACATTAGGCGTATAGTATTTTTTTTTTTGTTTGTTTGGCGGAGCTACGAACCTTACGTGATGATATGCACCAAACATTTTGCAACAGTTTGAATACAACTAAGCCGTTATGATATGAATATAAGCCGGCCGGGCCGTGCCGACTGTCGGAGGACTGACATCTAGGAAGGTTGAACACCGAGACGTCTTGGTGGGTTTTAAATCAAACACAAACTATAACTTCAAGAGTGCACTTAGTCTAAAGATAATGTAGATAAAGATAATGTCCCCATTTGACATAGACTGTTGTATCTGCTGTCCACCTGTTGACAGTTCTGACAATATAGAGCTGGACCTATTATAATGAAGTGACTCAGTTAAGACTGATAAATCAATAGAATCGTTTTAAAATATGCGTAGACGTTTGTAATTTGAATGTTGCCTCAACCTGGGTCAAAACAATTTTGAGTTTCATATGCATCAGTAATTGAGTACCCACCACCTTTTTCAGTACAGATTTGACCGACATGATCCCCGCCTCACAAAACCTTCTAAAATGAGAAATTGTAGGCGATTGAAGTATTACGTATGTGATTTGGTGTTCTACTGTATTTCCAGAGGACGGTTTGCACGTGTCACTATGAAAGAGGTTTAGCACTTGTCAAGCTGATGGCTCACCTCCAACGCAGTTTGTATCATAATCACTGTAATTATTGGCAAAATGTACGTGCCGCATCTTTCGCGTGAGTCGGGGAATTTTGACGGTTCCATAAATGTATGTAGTATAACAGTTTGATGCTCTTCATCGCGTGAGGTGCCAGGTAGAATCTAGTAATTTAGGTTTGTGGGCAATGGTTCTTGTTTTGACGTAACTGTGTAGACCTTGACTACCACAGAGAGATTACTGTATGAGTTGTGAAGGCGTAAGAACACAAGAGAAGTTTACTCACTAGGCACATGATGCGATGAATAAGCTGCAATACAATTTCTCTGACTGTTGGTGCCGAAGGCCTTCCACGAAGGCAGTGTTACAGAAGAATCAGTTCAAGTGAATATGTATCGTGAAGACAAAGTTATTGAGCTATCACCAAGTACAGGCAATGAGCCAGGAATACAGAAACACAATTCTTGAAGAGAAGAAGTGCTACTTATATGCTGAGAGGAGCTATATTTACACTTACAAGCGGCAAGTGTATGGTGACCACACCTTAACTACACATTGGTCGAAGATACACAATAGCTAGACATATCTTCTCTGGACTGTAACAGATAACATGCAGTTCATAACTGGAGACTACCCATTCCTTTATGGTACGGTGAAGAGTATTTATTGTGGAAGAGTCTGACAGCTTATTTCTTATTGTTTCTCATTGACGATGTAACAAGTTTTGAGTTAGCAAGAGTTGGCCTTACCCTGCGTGCATCCAGGTTCATTGCAGTCCAATAGCATACAAATTAGATCTGCACCAATGTGACATTTCTTGCTAACTTCGAGAATCAAAGAACTGAACTACATGTGCCAGGATATATGTTCATACTTTACCAAAGGAGGTTGAATGCGAAGCTGTAATAGTCCTTATTTTTCATTTTCACTATTTTTCTTCTTTAGCGACATGCACTAAAGTCAAATGTGCATTTATAGAATATAGTATTTTATTTTTCGGAAAAAAAAAAGTATTATCATACTTGTTACCCATATATCCGTGGTAGCACTTTAAAACACTTTTTATATAACAGTCAAATGTACAGAAAAGTTATCAGACTTGTATTTAAACAAGTTTGCATATTTACGAGGCGGAAGTATCAGGTACTGCTATAGTCTATATCACTGATTTTACAAAGTATTACTAGTGATTCTTCTTAAATGTTTGGCTAGGAGCGTAATTGGTGTAAATCATCCGAGTGGTACAAAGACCCGAGCTATGTCAGACAATATTCTTCATCCGGAACTGCATCATTGTCACTTAAGTTTAGGTTCGGCCAAAAGTTAATTATTCAAAAAGACAAGCCAAGGCAGATGCATCAAATTCCACATAATGTTCGGTTAAGAAACTGTCGATATCCTAAACACAAATATATGGAATGTCTGAAATGTCTAAATGACTTACATAGCCCGAGTTCACATATTCTTGTATAAACTGTATACGTGATCTGATTTAGGTTCAAGTCGCCTCTCAAAACGATGCTTTAGTGAAAGAAAGTGGAATGGAGTGAGTATCTCCAAGTTCAGGGTGAAAATAATTAAAGGGAAGAGCAACACTATAGCGAAGCTGATCACGAAAATAGGGAAGTAATTTATTTTTCAAAAGTTCTCTATGGCAGTGTCAAGCGATCATCTTAGCAAAATGAAAGCAACAAAAACTAAGAAAATTTGATGACTGAACAAAATTTGGTCTTTCCTGCTGTGATCCAGCCAGTCTAAATACGTTTTTATTAAATTTACAGGATTATCAAGTTGCCATTCAAACTTACTTTACTTTAGAAGATAGCCAAAGAACTCAGCACCTAGCAGCATGCCAACTGATCCCAGATTCGCAAAGTCTAGGTTTGCCATCCAAAGATGGACGAGGTGGTTCCAAGCTGGAAATCCACAGGTGTGTCCTGCCCTGCTATGTGCTACATCATTGCGAAATGTTTGTGTCAACGTTTTAAGAAGCAAGAGGCCACATAACGAGCTCCTAGATGCGTGAGAGAGTCCTTGAAACTGGCTGTGTATTTTGATGTTTTCTAAATAGAAAAAAAGGTGCTGAAATTAAAAATTATGGATTTACCAATCCTTCAGCGCTTTTCGATGTGACATCATCAATTAGGTAGTTCATACTGGGGCTGACACAACTGTTATTGGAATGTCGAATGTTTCCCACACTGCTATGTGCATTTTAGGTATATAAAATAAACCTATTTATACCATAATTTATCTGAAACTTAATTAAAATGCCTTACAGCATCATCAAAAATACAGTGGTTATTAATGTTTTTGTAATTACTAAAACACACGCATTCGTTGTTTGCGTTATACAATTACAATTTAAGCAAACATATTGTGAACTAACTTATATTTATTTTATCGCAAATGTTTTGACATTATTTTTTATATTCAAACTGGTATTAACGGATTGATAAGTAAACATGAAATATTCGTTAAATTATGATATAGGTATTAGTAAATCATTCATACATAAACTAACTTGTAATTTATTTTCTGTACTCAGTAAAAATAACAGCGTTAGTAAAAGGCCATGCATTACAGATTAGCAGTCATACATACATCACGAAAGGCACATTCTGCCTGAATATATAGGTACAACTGATGACTACCGTTTTAAATCAAAAGTCGTTCTTCAATCAGGGCATTAATGAAAATGGTGTGATCCGATGGTATCGTATCGATCAAAGGAGTGTGTATAACTTTCGTAGACGGTTGAACAACACATTTTCCTTCGTTCATGTGAAAGTTTAGTAATGAAACTTCCTAACTCTGGCATATCACAGACAGTCAATACGTTATACAACATTTTGTTCACGTGACCATTTCAGATGTAACTGGTAATGCTGGTTGTTCGGAACCAATAAAAGGGCGCACAGGCACATAAAAGTCTTAGCAGCCATTTCATCCATTTGAAAACGTGGCACTAAGTTATCCTGTTATCCTGGTTTGTTACTGAGTCTAAGTTAGTAACAAAACACGAGAGTGTGGTGATAGAAGTACATTTTGTGACTTCATTTTCAAGTTAAAAGTTACAACTGTCTGCTCTATGTCTTGAACTAGTTCCACAGAACTCTACGTGATTTAAAGTCAATTGTTGACATTCTCAGTTCCTTTGAACTGATATATTTTTGTATCAACAACGTACACAGAAAACGCAAGTGCTCATCTCAACGATTGCTTTACCCTTCAAAGCAACAGTAATAGAGATGTGTTCACTGTATACATGTGCTGTATTTGACTAATTATGATGTGCCCAATCATTAAGCCAGGTAATAAAGGTGACGAATTTTCTCCTGTAATCTAAGTAAGCTGGTTCAAGAGTATTGAACTAATCTCTTGTGTTGTTGAATCTAAGTCCAGGCAGTTCTATACTTCCTTATTTGAACTTGTAAACATTTTGTGTTTATCTTGATAAATTTCCCACCTGGTTTCAATATTCATCTTCGTTTACCGCTTCATGGCGATTTCTACAGCTTTTTAAAATATTTGCACAACCTATACACAAAATTGACACCAGTTTACTGTGTAATTCAGATTGTAGTTTCAGAATTAACTGATGGAATACCAAATTTTCATCTTCAATTTTCTTTGATATTGGAAGTAATTTTATCGTAAGAAATACGTATTAATGGTAACAGTCGAGATTATATTTTTTGAGCATTGTGAATGATTCTCTGACTAATAAATTTTGGTATGAGATTCTTGTGATGTATTATATCAGTTGCACGAAGACGTAACACGGTACCTATAAAAATAAACAATTTCCTGTGACCACTTATTTTATGCGCTTGACCAATTTACATAATTAATTTTTTTGAAATGTTTCTACCCCAAAAATAACAGTATCTTTAGTACGACGTAAATAAGCTGGGTGCCATCGTTTTGAGTTTCTGACATATTTAGTGAAAATTCAGTTATTTCCACAGAATAAACAGCTACTTTGAAAGTTACATTTCCTTGCACCACTTCTAAGTCGTTTAGCAGGAATCGTCGTTTCACAGGAAATGGAAGGTTAATCTAATTTATTCTCATCTAGTTAGATGTTGTTTTTTGCATGTGTACACAGACACACGTGTTTTATAACCCTTCAGTCACATTGTTATCTATAGGAAATTCTCCAGTTGTATATGCAAGGGTATGTACTTGCTTATACTGTATTACTGTCTTAATGTAAGAATTGCCTGTATTAATCAAGCACGAGTTTTTTTACATTACAACGAAATCAAGATTTTTCCCCTTCGTTTATAGTATTATACATAAACTGTGCTTGAATCAATGATAAATACACAAATAAACGGCAATACACAGTGTAAAAGTAATAAAAATATATCAATACCCTCTGTGTAGAAGTAATGACATCATAAAACACTTTTAATTAGTTTTCATCAAGTAAGAGTATTAAGACCATGCTAGTTTCTACTTCTTAGTGATGTTAATTTTACGCCTAAACGAGAGCAGATATAAAAAATCTGACTAGCAGTTCTGTTTAAAATCGTCTTCTCCATGTTGGCTGATTTTTTAAAGTCAGTAAATACTATGGTTTTAGCTAATTATGTAATGAATTAAATTCTGGTTAATTGACATTTTGGTCGAAACCGTATAGCTTATTTCTTTGAAAAAAATTAGCTACCACGGCAAAAAAACATTTTAAACAAAACTGTCTGACAGATTTTTGATATTTGCTCTAGTTTAAGATTAAAAATAATAATTATCGCAAAACAGCAGAAACTAACGAGCAAGGCGGTTCCTTCATACTTTTTAAAAACATCTGAAAATTATGACTATTTACTTAATATACGGCAATTACTAAAAATACAAAAGGACTGCTGTGTGATTTTAAATATTTAAGCATATTGCCCGTAATATCTCATTTCAGCGTAAATGACTTCATTCGAGTACGACGCTTGGTTATTGTTAATACTATGTTCCCGTAACTTGCGAATTATGACTTTGGCATGCTGCTATGGAAAAACTACGTGAGGTAAATTATTTTTACACGTGGAAAATCCAGTCAAAAGTAACGTGTATAAAACGAACACTATGTCGTGCAAATATAAAATTATGCATCTTTGCCATGTGAACACCCTTAAGAGGTACGTAACATTTTTAAACCTAACATGTACATAATTACTGTGGAAACTGATCAACTTTCTATTAGTAGTTGTGTGTTACCCCCAATCTGAGCAGTTTATTGTTGACGTCATACTAAAAAACATTCAGGTTTAAGCACAGTTTACCTATCGTGTTCAGTTCGATCACCCTTTTTCCGTACAGAAACCATCAAAATGTATTGTAGATATAAAAATTCTGAACTACGATAAGCTGATCCCTGACTACAGTGAAGAATACCCAAGTGAGGCAAGCAGTTCTCGAATTTGAAATCACAACTACCCTTATAATCAAGCAGCACCCTAATGGGTTGGGATGCACATAATATATCTTGCACATCGACTGCAGTTGTTGACAACATAAAAAGAGCGCTGTTCGGAGTTCCTGAAAATGAGAAACATAAAGTCGTAATAGAATCTGTGTCATCGCTATTGTTGTAGTCTGTGTTGAGCATCATCTACGAGAAAGAAAAATACTCTATGCTGAGAATGGATACATGTTTTGTGTATTTTGTCTTTGGTGGACTCAGCAAAAAAACCGGAAGAATATAAAATGTTTATATGTTCAGGGAAGTATTTTTTTGGAAATAAAAGTGTGATTAAATTTGACGAACACAATTTTTTAAAATGACGGGTTATGGGTCCAGACGCATGACAGGTTATTAGCAAGCGATCACGTAAAAATTATTCAGGGTAATATAGGTAAAAAAAAAAATATAGTAATGTCTCTATTAGAAGAATTTAAATTACCTCTGTTGTCTGCAGATGATTATTTTAAGTGGCCAGTGCGTGTGTCGGCGGCGCCGGCGCTTGAATGTAAGGATTGTTGAGAGGCTGTCGTCCCAGGATACGTCAAAGATCCTAAGTCACTAGCACAGGAGAAAAGACGAAAAAACAAGGCAATAAGTTTCTTAACCTATGTTGTGGGTGATACATATCTACAGTAGATGACATCGGCGACTGTGAACTGGTTAATGTTGTAAGACTGATGATATCACTATACAAGAATATATGTCAAGGCTCCAGAACCTAAATCGAAAACTAACCAAGGCAGGACTGCAATTTGCAGATATGGCTTTGGCCGTGTTTTTCTTAGTTGGCCTTCCACTGGAAAAAAAACATGACGGTCTAGTGAGAGCTTTAGAAAAGGACGAGGATGTTCTTACTACAGCAGTTGTGAATAATAAGTTGTTGCTTGAAGAAAAAAGAATTAAGAGAAATGAAGATCACAATGGATGTATTGAGGAGGCCATAAGTATGGCAATAAGGTATAAGCAACCTAGCAAATACAGTTTAGAATAAAAGAGAGGCTATGAAAACAAAATAAACTACTAAAAGAATGTTGTATGCTACGCCTGTAATGAACCAGGACACATAGCCAGATATTGCTCCAAGTTTTTGAGGAATAGTTCTACGGGACAAACTGCAGATTTGAACCAAGGATTGAGAAGTGGTGAAGAAGGAAATCAGTTATGCAAGGGACAAACTTAGTATTGTGAAATCATAAAATAATGAATACTGTTGACTACTTGATACCGCAGCATCTCACCATGTGATGTCGTATATAAGTATTATGAACGACTTCAGTAGTAATGTACGTGGTCAAGTAGAAGTGGCAAATGGGCAGTTTGTGAAAATTGAAGGGGTAGGTACTGTAACCATGAAGTTGAAGGAGAAGTATGGTGGCTGGACAATCAAGTTGAGCACTTTATGTCCCGGAACTTCAGAATAATATAATATGTGGTAAGAAGCTGGATTCCAAGGGAATGGAGATCAAAATTACAGAAGAGTGTATGACAGTGACAGATAAAAATGTAAAAATATTTAAAGCCATCACTGATAATGACTATAGAGTGATGACTATAGAGTAATACAAGAAAATATGCAGTCAATGGCGAACATAGTGACTCCACAGACAATTTGGACATACACAGAAACTACCACAGCTAAGCGTTCCTTTGCACAAAGTGATAGATAAATGTGATGTTTGCTTGGAGGGAAAAATGAAATGGCAGAAATTTCTAGAAAGTGATAGTAGGGCATTAGAACCATTAGGTATTATCCACTAAGATATTGTTGGTAAAATCTCATCAGCGTCGTTACATTGTTTTGGATACTTTGTGACACTTGTTGACGACTATTTTAAGTATGCTGATGTCGCAGTGATAAACCAGAAAAGTAAAACATTCAGTGAGTTCAAAAAATTTCATATCAGTGCAGAGATATTTCCAGAAAGAAGATAGAAAATGCTGCAGGCAGACAGTGGGGGAGAGTTCAACAGTAAGGACTTTAAGGAATATCTGGATGACAAAGGTGTGATACACAGATTAATATCACCTTATACTCCACAGCAAAATGTCTGAGCAGAAAGGCTGAACCAGACACTTATGAGTGTGGTTAGGTTATGTTGCTGCTTCAAGTGGGGTTTCCATCAAAGTTTTGGGCATAAGCTTTGTTCAACTGCATGCCATTTGGAAAACAGGTATCCCTCAAATACCATTGGGGGACAGATTCCTTACGAACTCTGGTATTCAAAGGAATTAACAGAAAATAAAGTTGGAAAACTGAAGATATTTGGCTGTCAAGCATGGGTACCAACTCTAGAGTAAGATAAATTGCAGCCCCGGGCAGAGGAGTCCATCTTCATATGTTTTCAGGAAGGCTTGAAGTCCTGCCGACTTTGGAGCTTGAAACAGGAGAAAGTAGTTGTTTTAAGAGACGTGGTTTTCATAGAAGATGTTTTTCCTTGGAATTTCACATGAAAAACAGCTGCATAAGGAAGAAGACAGTCTTCGAGTGAAGACTAAGGACAGAGTTTTACCCTTGGTGAAGACAAAACATATGAACCAGTCGTAAGAGAGCCAATTAAACTTACAGAGTGCTTAGAGACAGTGGCAGAAGAATTTTGTGAAGAAGAGAGAAGTGACGTTGAAGACTCATATACAAATTACATAAATGACTTTGAGCCTGGTGATAAAGAAATTGCAGTCAGGCGATCAAAAAAGGAAAGTGTTCCAAAAACTTGTGAGTGATGCAGTGTGGCAAGACATGTACCAGGGGAAGAACCACACAAATCTTGGTCTGCCTTTACAAGCCCAGATGCTGACAAGTGGCTCGAGGCCATGAACAAGAAAATGGAAAACTTTCGAGAGAGCAACAGTTGAAAATGGGTAAAAAGGCCAAACGAAGGGAATATTACAGGCTCAAAGTGGGGTTTTAAAGTCAAGAGAAATGAGGATGGTACAATAGGTAGGCTCAAGGCCAGACTAGTCACACAGGGTTTTGGTCAAATACCTGGCAAGTATTTTGAGGAAACGTACATCCCCAACCCTTCAATTGCGGCGATAATATGGTTCATCTTCGCTTGTTTGGGTGTATATTTTATTGCAGCTTCCTCCTATCATACACAGTGATCTGTAATTTAAAATGCCACAAGGTCATTTAATCATGTTGGCCATGACAATGCCATGAAGGGGAGAGTATCCCTTAGGGTTAAGTATTGCGGCACGAATAGCCATGTCGGGAGAGAGATGTTGTCCTAACCAAGCAAACTGTTTCTGTAAGGAAGATTCCACTCTACTTCACTGAGTACATGCACCATTGCACTTCCCTAATAAGTCTTATTTTCTTAACTTTTAGGTGGAAAATCGTGGCAATGATTTTTGTATCATGAGATTTTGTTCTGGTAGAAGAGCATCATAAATATAGGGCTGCTTGAGAATGATGGTAGTACAACCAACTGACCAAGTTTATCGACATCAGCATCCTGTTTCTTAATGGCACTTTTAACGGCTGATGTAACTGTCTGCCCTCAGATGCACCTGGTTTAACAATTTAGTTCTGGTATATGCATACATATACACAAATAATTAGCTGAACAATTACCTGTATTACTACAGTAAGTGATAGGGTTGGTATTTCCAGAATACAGTGTAAGCACTAAAATTAGATGAGAGGATTGTCTTCCTTAGGGGCTGCTTGGACACAGGATCACATTGGGGCAAGAAAATGGAGTAACATCCTCTCCTCGGCAGAACTTGGGTAGGTACTGTAGGATGTCATAGGACTGGTGTAGCTCACTAATGCATTGTGCCTTGTTATCGTGGTTCTTCAGATTGATGTTCCGCTTCTCAAATTGTTGTCCATACATCACCAAAACTACCTCTCTTGCTTCAGCACAGTTTCATTTTCAGCATGGATGGCCATCTGAAATTGCTTTTAGTTTGAAGTCACCATTTCCAATGCTCTCTTTAGATATTTTATGTAGTTGGTCACTTGATGTAACTATGTATGTAACTCTTTTACCAGCAGTTATGGTAATTCGGGGAATTTGCTATTTCTCAAGTGATATTCCCATAAATCTTTACCCACGAAAAATATATTTGTACGATTTTGGCTTCCTGTTCACATCAGTTCATTGATAGACTGGTCATGCGAATGCAACCATTGAATTTGGAATGTTTTTAACGAAATGGATGTGCCTTGGGTGGATGCCCATCACAAGACTATAGTGCAGTTCAGGCAGAGGTTCGTAGGAGATAATCGCACCATTCCAGACGATTCTTCTAGCTACAGTGCTACCGTTCTCGTAATCCACGTTGGAATAATGTACTACAGAGCTTTGATTTTCTAAGGAAGTGATTGTCTTTCCACTTGTCTTCCATGGTTGTTTTGCTCATGCCTATTTACAGTTGTCTTGTTAACCTCAGGTTCTCTTTAATGGACATGGCCACGACTGCACTGTGTACCTCAGGGTTTAGATTGTGCATTTTTCTGTACTGCTTTTTTCAACTGTTTCCTTTTTTTATCTTCGGCCTACCTTGCATGACATTCGCAGTGAGAGTTTAAACGAACAGGAACAGGTGATAACAGTGAGAGTTGTAAAACAGAACCGGACTGCAAGAGAGGTGTGATGAGGAGATTTCTTCAGAATCAAGTAGTAAGTACATGTCAAAGTGGCTAGTAGACAGATTATTTGTAAAACGTTGTCTTCCACAGGGTGAACTACAGTACCAAAATTTTAATAGTTATCACAATGTCTATAAACTTAAAACCGGAACGCGAAAATTTGGCCAGCCGCTAACAACTGATTGCCCTTTACTTCACACACGAAAAGAAATAGTAAAAAGACAAGCATCACCTCCTTCCATAGGAATAGGTGCGAGAAATCAGAAATCCCTTGACACTTGATGTAGGTATAGGCACGTCGAGAGAATTATTATAAGTGGCAGACAGTAAAACTTTGAAAATACGAGCACCATCTAGAAACTCGTAGAATACACAAGTGCAATCATATAACAGCGATATCAATAATATTTAAATATCAAATTGTCGTGTTTGCTACGTCTATTGAGGTAATACAAGGTAGAGAGCGCATACAAGATACGCAGAAAGATCTGTTTTTTTTTTAATGTGCAAGATGTTTCCATATCATTAAAAAATATATTATGAATAATTACTGAGGAAAGAGGGAAAACTTCTCACACTTTATTTTAATCCCCTATATTAATTAGTTCTAGGTATTTAACCTCATGTTGGAGATCGTAATGTGTAAATTCGATTAGCAGAATCTCGTTCAAAATAATATTCCCTTATTATTCCATCTTTTAGGTATTCCTCTTTACCAAGGTATACAAAATAATTTTTTTTAAATAAATTTAACACGAATTCAAAATTGCGTTAAATCAAATTCGACAATGCGCAGGAAAAACAATCAACCATATATATATCTAAATCTCTACGTATATAAAAATGAACACTGACTGACTGACTGACTGACTGACATATCAAACTGCAGCCTAAACCACTGAAAGTAGAATCCTAAAATTTTTTGGCGAGCATTAAGAAGGGATTATTCGAAATTCGACCTCTAAGGTGGTGAAAAAGGGTGAAATGTATTTTCGAAGAAACGTCGATAGAGCTCGAACCCGACTGGCTATCATCGTGATTTTTACTTAAATAGGACACTCATAAAAATGCATATTGATCAATTTAAGGATTTTTCGAATTTCAACATTTAAGGGGGTGAAAATACCTTAAATGTGTTTCCGATTATCTATAGATATCTTTCGAATCCTTCGGTATAAAGAGTTCGTATTCACTTAAAAATATTGCTTACGTAAATACCCAAAAAGCAATTTTAGGATTTTTTAAAATTCGACCACCAAGAAGTAAAAAGTGGCGAAACGTGTTTTTTATTAATCGTCTATATCTTTGAAACGCAATTGGCTATCGTCGTGATTTTTACTTTAATTGGCTACGTATACAAGTGTCTGTGACAGGAGACTCTAAGACGTTTCTAAATTATTTAATTAAGGGGGTGAAAATACGTGAAATGTGTTTCTGATTATCCCACCATATCTATCGAACCAATTGAGATATCGAAGTGCTCTTTGCTTTAAATTGATACTTTTGTAAATATCCCAAGTACCATTAAAATCTATTTTCTGTATTCGACCCTAAAGAGGTTTAAAAAGGTGTAAAATAAGTTTTCGATTCACAATCGACATATTTCGATCCCATTGGTTTTTGTATAGCGACGTGATTTTTGTTTAAGATTGATGCTTACTCAAATAACTTGAAAGTTTTTTAGGAATTTTCGAAATTTGCCACCTAAGGAGGTGAAAAGGGGTGAAACATGGTGAAAAGTGTTTTCAATTAATCGTCGATATATACCTTGAACCCAATTGGCTATTGTCGTGCTTTTCACTTTCAAAAGACACCAGTAAAGTAGTCTGAGTCGTGATTTAAGGGTTTTTCGAAATTCACTCTCTTAGGAGGTGATAAGACCTTGAATGTGTTTTAGATAAATCCTCGATATCTATAGAACCCGTCGAGATATACAGTTAATTTTTGCTTGATGATTACAGAAATGATCGCAAATTCGTTTTTAAGATTTTTTAAGATTAGAACTCTCAGTACTGTGCAGTGGTCCTATGTATTTTTTAATGAATAATCGATTTTGATTCGACTGAACAGGCTAGCATCGTGATTTGCACTTCAATTTGATACTTATACAAATGTCTAAGATGTGAATTAAAAATATTTTGAAGTTCGACACCCAAATGGGTGAAAACCACAAATTTATTTTCAAGGGGCCATTATATCTATCGAACCAGTAGAGATATTGGGAGGTGTTGTTCGCGTCAGAGTGATGCTTACGTAAGTATTTAAAAATTATATGTTAATTTATTTACTTTATATGATAACTTGATCATTAATAATAAAACGAAGTTTGTAAACTTTCAAGGCAGACTAACCGAAAAGCAAGTACGAGCAGCGCGAAGTAACATATACATGAGTTTCACTCTACAGTAACCTATCGAGACGTGGTGTTGTACAACCTCTAAGAGCCCAGTACATGAATATTTTATTTTTGAAATTAAATGTTATTTTCATGAATTATTGCGACGTTCTGGTCTACATTCCGGGAAGTTCTGGGCTCTAATTCCGTTAAATGCTGCATGCGAACGTTCAATTATGGCACAAAAAACTACAAGGCAGATCGAATAAGTGCAATTTACACGTAGCTGTTTAAAAGGGGTAAAATTGATTATGGAGTTCACTTTCCACTAAGGTTTCTCGACAATATCAGCTCTCATATATCATCTCACTAATCTCAAGGTTGGGGAACTAAATACGTTATCGCGAAACCTTTTCCCTCCAAAACTTTCTAATGACATTAAACTTCAAGTGAATATTTGGAAAATATTAAATAGAGGGCACCGTCACCAATGGTTGTGCGCAGAGTAAACACGTTTTTCATTCAATTAACCACTTAGCTTTAGGTATTTGTAACTACTCCACAACGTAAAATTTGCAGAGCATTAAATAAGGCACAGGCGAAGTCGCTGTTAGTGGCAGGGACAAATTTTAGACTGTTTTTCGCGTGGACAGCTATAGCTACTTATCCTGCGAGGTTTTTAAGTCAAAGTAAATATTATCAGTTAGTAGTTACGAATAATACTCGCGAGCAAAGCCGCGGGGGACTTCTAGTGTATATATATATATATATATATATATATATATATA
>PNEQ01006832.1:0-19563 GCA_003012365.1 Medauroidea extradentata
TCACAACGTGTCTCTCCTCTCACAACGTGTCTCTCCTCTCACAACGTGTCTCTCCTCTCACAACGTGTCTCTCCTCTCACAACGTGTCTCTCCTCTCACAACGTGTCTCTCCTCACACAACGTGTCTCTCCTCACACAACGTGTCTCTCCTCTCACAACGTGTCTCTCCTCTCACAATGTGTCTCTCCTCTCACAATGTGTCCCTCCTCTCACAATGTCTCTCTTCTCTCACAATGTCTCTCTTCTCTCACAATGTCTCTCTTCTCTCACAATGTGTCTCCTCTCTCACAATGTCTCTCTTCTCTCACAATGTCTCTCTTCTCTCACAATGTGTCTCTTCTCTCACAATGTGTCTCTCCTCACATAAAGTGTCTCTTCTCTCACATGTCTCTTCTCTCACAATGTGTCTCTCCTCTCACAATGTGTCTCTTCTCTCACAACGTCTCTTCTCTCACAACACGTCTCTTCTCTCACAATGTGTCTCTCCTCTCACAACGTCTCTTCTCTCACAACACGTCTCTTCTCTCACAATGTGTCTCTCCTCTCACAATGTGTCTCCTCTCTCTCAATGTGTTTCTCCTCTCACAATGTGTATCTCCTCTCACAATGTGTCTCTCTCCTCTAACAATGTGTCTCTCTCATCTCACAATGTGTCTATCCTCTCACAATATGTCTCTCCTCACACAAAGTGTCTCCTCTCTCACAACGTGTCTCTTCTCTCACAATGTGTCCTTTTCTCACAATGTGTCTCTTTTCTCACAATGTGTCTCTTTTCTCACAATGTGTCTCTTTTCTCACAATGTGTCTCTTTTCTCACAATGTGTCTCTTTTCTCACAATGTGTCTCTTTTCTCACAATGTGTCTCTCCTCTCACAATGTGTCTCTCCTCTCACAATGTGTCTCTTCTCTCACAATGTGTCACTCCTCTCACAATGTGTCTCTTTTCTCACAATGCATACCAGGTCACAGCGTGTTGGGTTTCTAGCATCCTTGTCACTATGCTTTTGTTTACTATACTGTAAAAAAAGAACGATTGTTGAAAACGGTGCAAATAACACAAACCAGATGAACATTTTGTGTACTTTTGTAAATAAGTTAAAATATTTCTTCTCATGTAAATTATCTATGGAGGTTGTTTATGTTTTTCTAATAGAAGGTGGTGTATAAAGTTATTAGCACGGTCTAAGAGGAAGGTTATAAGCAATAAATTATGTGAAAAAATACAATTTCTTTTCTTTCTTACATTTTGGATGTTGGAGACATTTTTTTTTTGTTTATGTGATACGCAACGATTCTGTTTTCTAATTCGTCGGGTAGATGGATTTTAACAACGATCGTATGACTGATATTAGCATACCAGTGAGTTCAAGTTAATCCACTCTATACAGTATGTGTTGGCAATTGCATTATAATCGACACTTCAATAAAATAAAATACAAAATGCTTAATGTGATCTAATGGTGCACGTTATAGAAATGAATTAATGTGTACATGTAGGGTATAGGTTGATGTACTCAAAATATGTATGAATAAAAATATATCTTTTACTTCGAAGTTTATGATCTATAGGGTACACAGCGCACTTTACCAAGAGCTGAATTTTACCACAGCAAGAATAAACATCTCCCCAAGATTATTAACTGAAAATGAATTGGAACATAGAAGTAAGTTATGAAATAAATATGACACACACTAACACATTTAGTACAGGAAATTTATTTAAGGAAAGTTAGCCTAATTTGTGAAATATAACTGCAAAATTTTTATTTAAATCAAAGAAACCAGATGTAAATGTAATACTCTCTCCGTGGGAACCACATAAATCAATTATAACACAGTAGAAATTCAAACACGGCACAGTGTTAACGAAACTATTAAAATAAATCGCAGGGTAATTAAAATTCAACTGAAGCTGATCGTTAGTACTCGAAAACAATGGCTGGCATACTAACCACACATGCAGCACTCAGTATCAAGTATTTCCATAGATATGTATCAGGAACAGTTCTATGTTATCAAATTCTAGCAGAACAGTAGTATAAAACGTCACAAACAATATATTAATCAACTTCAACTTCACGTGCAGGTCATTCTGTTACTAACTCAGCTCTGTTGTAGAAATGCCGGGTAGCGACCACAATCCCGAAGCGTCAAATACAATCTGCAAAGTGACGTCATCATAAAATGCTCAATAACCGTCCAAACAAGAATCGAAACAAACTGAAAGTTCCTCAAAGTACATCTTAAGAGGGCATGGTACATAATTCAACGCTAAAATCATTCATCTATAACTGTAGGTTTATTGAAGGCAATTTGCGAAAATTAAACAATAGCAATCCTAGACAATAGTTTTAGCCAACGTTTTAAACAAAATTGTTCCCAGTGTTACGAACTTCTGAGGCACAATCTCTGACGCCGGAACCTCGTGCATTTAACTGCGGCGCAAGAGATCACGCGTAACGAATAAGTAATTATGGATAAATATTTACTCATGAAGTTGGTAAATACCTTTATCTACGATTGTCATTGAGTATTTGATCAATATTGGCTTCGAAAAAAGCGTAGAAAGCAATTGATGTTTTCAGCGTTTATTTATCGACGAGGCACTCTTAACGCTTCAGGTACTAGAGTACGTCACACTGAAGTTGACAACATTGCAGATTACTTGTTTTAACTAATCTATTTCCGACGTGTGGTATAAGACGCCAACAGTGAAGCCCATCACGCCATACGGGTACAGTACTGTATATTGCACTTCTCTTTCCGGTAACTGAAATCTTACGCCAGCATACCAACTGTATTACATAAATCCTGTTACACAAATGCATTAACTAGCCGCAATAATACAGCGTTCTTACGCCGGCCGCTTACATGGCTGTCAATGAAATAAACCTTAGATGATAACAAGACACAAATAACGTTACAGATGATACAATTATTACAAACCATTATATCCACAAAATCACAACAAAACTTAAATACATTAAAATTTGAAATGAGCAACAGTCGTACATTCGTTTATATTAATATTTTGTACAGCAAAAATTACACGAATATTTAAAACTGTTCCGGCCAACTTATTTAATTTTTTTTACGCTACTAAGCCAAATTAATCCAAAACGGAAACTCGTATTAATTTTATTATTTACTGAATTACTGAAATCTTTAAAAAAAAAAAAAAAAAAAAAAAAAAAAAACTTTTGTTAATTCAAGATCTAGCGAAACATACAGTACTATTTCTCTTGGAAAAAACAGGCTTCATAGTAACAACACTTTGTAACAACATGGCGAGAACAATTTTCCAATCGATCAATTTCAGTCTCTTCTTTTAGAGAACAATAATTTTATAAAAGATATAGAGATAAAATATGTGCTTTACCTACCGCGCGCATGAATTGTATTACAGCGAGCCACGATTAGCAGTTTATATGCGGAACTGAAAAACGTGTTTCCAATATGTTTGTATATTTAAAGAACATACTTCAAATGATATATCAGTAGTTTAAAACATTCAGCGCGTTTATACAAAACACAAGGTGGAGCCTATCTCAACTGTGGATAACTTTATAGTGACGTCTTCCACGTCCCTCGATTGTCTCACGTCTAGTAACATGCGCTGTGAGCTAGTGATATAGTTATGTTTTCAGGATGAACGCTACACCAACCATGCTGCGCGCGCATCAAGTACCTCTCCATAGCGCCGACAGCTACAACAAAGTTTGGACCCTACAGTGTGGTTTGTCTTTCTCTTTGTCGGCCAAACACAGGCCGATAATGACTGGCACAATTATTATCAGCATAATCTAGCACACCTGCCTACTGCCTCGTCCCCGCAGTGCCAAGTTGGCGAGGTGACAAACAGGAAGTTAGAGGTGCGATAGTACTGCCAGGTAGAGGAACGGACAGAAGATGAACCAGTTACTTGTACTTTGAGATATAACCTTCTGTTTGAGCAGTCACATCAAGAGTCTCGTAGATCCACCCACACGATACAACACTACAGGCTCAGGGGAATGTCGGGGCCCAACACACGGCAACTGCCACTACACTTAGCACACTTGAATGTTGTTCGCGGGGAAACCATTATTATATATTTGAATGAAACAGTGTTAGTTTCCTAGACGGTACTTTCCAGTACATTTTCCTCTTATAAACATTCTTTAACTCGGCCAGTTTTCCCACAATGGCATTTCATAGTCAAAATTTGCATATTTTTAGTTTATACACCTCTAAAAACCAATCAACATAATGAAACGAAAAAATGTGCAGTAAAAGTACATGTCACAGGCTAGGGCTTTAGGTATATAAAAATTAAAACACAAAATATTTTTGTACTTAAAAAAATTTCCTCAAAATAGAAAAAAAAATCAAATTTCAGATATTTTTGAAAAATACGAAACATCGTTTGAATGGATTTTTGCATACTTAAAGCCGTAGTCTAGGACATGTACTAACACTGTGAATTATTTCATTCCATTATGTTAATTAGTTTTCAGCTGGTGTACGAACTAAAAACATACAAATTTTGACTTTGAAATGCCAGTATGGGAAAACTGGCTGATCTATTTTTTCTTGTAAGAGGATGACGTACACGCAAGTGACGTCTACAGAACTGACACTGTGTGTACGCAAGTATAACATTATGATTTGTCCCCTCTTGAGCAACCTTAACAGCTCCCTACAATATAATATGCCACAATGCAGTATCTTGCTCCATTACAGACAGGCTGAAGATGACTGACGCATGGCCGTACTCCTTGTAGTGCAGCAGCTCACATCATAATTGCTTCACGCTAACATTTAAGTTTGAAACCTTTAACGCTAACAAACAAAAGCACAAGGAATCCTGATGTAACTACAATCTGGTAGTGGCAAAACAACGAGGGTCACTGTAGACATCATTCGACGAGTAAAATGCACAAGCTGGTAAAACAAAGAGAACGGCAACACTGCAGAGAACTTCATGTGACGGTATAGAAAAGAGTGGGCTGACAATTGAAAAGAACACGAACACTGCAGAACATTTCACGTGACGACATAAAACAATTTTAGTATATTTGTAAAGAACTGCATACTGCAGTGCACTTGATCCGATGAGATGTACGAGTAAGCATATAAAGGAATAGCCCGCTGCCAGATCATGTTTTGTCATCTAAACAGACATCATAACAGGCCAGCAGAGAAGTACAACATGGATATACTAAGGCAAATTATTTTACAAAATAGAAGAGAGAAGAGGGAGAAGATAAAACAACTACTGCAGGGAATGTCAACTGACGATGTGGAAAAACCAGCTGAGAGAGAACATGAACAAATACCGCTGTATGGTTCATCTCACAAACTCAAAGGACAATTGAAGGGATATAACTTGAAACACTTCAGGGGACAATATGTTAAGTGAAGATAGCAGAGACAGGTAAAAGAATAGAAAGTTAACACTGCAGAACACAGTCTGACAGGATGTATTCACATCCAGATATCCCATGATGACATCCTAGCTCACGGCATCAGGTGCAGCATGGGCAGATCCAGTCAAACCGACCACATAGGCTATGTTATATGAATATTAACTATGTTATATGAAATGCATAAATTATACTGTCATATCGTTAGCTGGCTTGAATTGCTTTAACTTTTAACGAAACATAATATTAGAGGTAACACTTTTTGGCTGATTAAAAGATTTGCGAAATGTATATATAAATAACACAATGACTGTTGCACTACATAAAAAATGCAGAAAACATTTGCTAATTAGATAAAATCTTGAAGTATTAAGAGGAGAGAACATAGCGCTGCGCACCTCGTCAAGTTAACAAGTTAAAATAAATAACTGCTGAAGGATCATACAACTGCAGGGAACCATGATCCAACAAACTACAATATCCACACAGTACACGACTTACAGAAGGGAGCAAATAAACACAATATCAGACATTGATGAACTCAAATTGACACCGAACATATACAGGATATCCTTGAATAGCGTTTAAGGCTCTTCGTAACGTTCAGATGGACTCGAAGACGAGTAAAATGATAGTACACTTAGGGTCACAGAGGCTGGGAAGTAGCCGTACACTTGTATAAAATGTGGTTTTGAGGGTCTCAAATTGTGTCGAAATGGCATTGAAATAGCAACAACAGCGAATAAGGGTGATTAAGGAGCTGGTCCGGAACGAAAAGACAGAGGAAACTGCAGTTCTCCGTGGCATTCCGTCTACATACGGTATCACCACATACGAGTCCCACATATGAGATCCTGGGAGTGACCCCGACCGAACATTGAATTGGGATTTCCATGGAGAGATGTGATCCATATACTTCCTCCTCCCCTGGAACAGTTATCTCGGCCCACTTGACGCAATGTTTGACGTAGCTACTAGGATTTTATTGCAATTTCTACACATTGCGAACCTCAAAGATGGGTCAATTTACGGCTACTTCCCAGCCTCTGCGACCCTAAGTGTACTGTACCATTTTACTCGTCTTTGCATCCTCTACAATGTGACGAAATGCTTTAAACGTTATTCAGGTACACACTTTAAATGTTATTCAGGGAAACCCTGCAAATCACTGCCTACCAAAGCAAAAAAATAGTTTCCGAAGAACCGTGTCGTTCTGTCTTCAAACAGCGTAAAATATCTGTGTCAAATTTGTAAAATAAAACTGGCCAAATTTCTCTTAATTGCTGGTAAGGTAAAGCACTTCAGATAAGAGGAAAATTGCGAACTCCATGTCAATCCTATTTGGCTAATGATCTCAGCAGATCTAGTGCGCATCTACTGCAAGCTGCAGGCCTCTCAAATAGAGATTCAATAATTTGTTTCTGGGGAAGGATGGCGTGGTAGCCCGACTAAGATGATGGCAATGCGAAGTTCTGAGTTATGTCCCTCTGCCATGCTGACATATGCCTGCAAATGACCTCGCCTACTAAAAACTAATACAGTGTAAGTGCAATCGTAATGAACACGACGGTTTAACACGCCCACCCCGAGTTAAATGGTTAAATGTTTTAAAATGTATCCTTGCTTTGTAATTAACTAGTCTATATTTTAAATCTGAACTAATATGTTACATTTATTATTTACCGTTTGTATTATAACCTCAAATATTTGTGTTACTGTGTTATGCTTTACAATAAGTATCGTAATTTCATGTAACAATAACAGAAAGTTGCCCATGTATGGATACATTACGTTAACAGGTTAGCACTTGCAGTGTTTCCCACGCTGCCATCCTAAGCAAGGCAAGAGTGTGAAAATAATAAATATTTTTTAAAAAATTGTTTCGATTGGCCTGTCCACACTACAATCTTCGCGGGCTACGTTCCCTCTCTCCGTACCAATGCTACTTGGCTGTTTCCAAGTGGTCCTTTGTCGATAAGCGGGGTCCGGAGTTGTACAGTTACTTCACCAAAACTACGTTCTCAATTACCTTCTTGCCTCAATATTAAGTTCATGTTGTAATCACAATATTTTGTACACACACTCGGAATAAAATATATCACATACACATGAGTCCCTATGTAACTGAAATGAGGTAGTTGTACTACTACGTGTAGTTTACCTACGAGGCACTTTCATATGGCACGACACGAACAATCTGCACAGTTCTGGAAACGTTCGACTCGTGTGGTTTATCTGCGACTGTCGCTGCTCGCCTCGAATACAAACAATACTGTCTGATGAAACACAACTGATTTTCTTCTGCATTTCAATCGTCATGTTTCAAATGTTTCCAATTACTCTGAAAAAAAAATGGGAATAGGACCCCTTGTGCGTATATGTGCATGTATACACACATGTGAGTCTTAACTAGACCGACACCTTTTGGAAGGTGATTTCTAACGACCAAGTGTGACAAGAACATATGTACACTTAGTCTAAGGTTATTATAAAAGGAGTTACGCACCCTTAAACTAAGTCGTTTGGGAATATTATTGTGAATGCAAATAAACAAAGTACGTAATATTAAAGACCAATTTTTCGTATAAGTTATACAGTTAATGCGAACGAGGCTGTTGAAAGTGTTTGTTAGCATTTTGTAAAATCATCTCTCTAACACTAACAAAATCGAAAAAGGTGTTACTGTAATGTTATAAAAGTGATAACCGTACACTGTAATCAACATTTTTTATACATTAAGAACGACAAGGTTGACAGAAACAATAAAATGTCGTCTTTGGGTGACAATCTTAAGGCATTGGTTCTCGCTGAAATTTTGTAGTATTTTCGAACATTCATTAATAACGCCTGTCGCTATGCAACCTTTGTAACATACGCTAGGCGTGTTGTCTACTACACTGGGGCAGTGCTCTGCACATTAGATCAGTTGGCTATTAGGCCGTGTAAGTTGTCAATTATCACGAATTCATTAACTAACGACTGAAAATAATATTACTAATCATAATGATGTACCATACACAGAAATATGAACACAACATTGTAAATTACTGAAGTATATTAATGTGTGCTGGACTTATAACAGCCATTGGTACGGTATTAATGTTCACACATCCTGTACACTGGTGCTTACAGAGGATGTCGGCGTACAACTGGCAATGTCGTAGAGAGGATTGTCAGGTTCCACAGAACATCTTTGGTTTGCAATGGACAGTATGTCAAAAGATTTCAGTGTACGAATTGAGCTCATACCGAAAATAAACCGAAGTTTAAAATTGGATTACATAATAACAAAGCTAATTGAATTTTCAAATTGAAAAGTAAGGCTATCGTCAGATGTTCGCTGTAAGTTTGATACAATTACGTATTTGTATGTTTCTCGTAAAAAAAAAAGTATACTAAAATAAAAACTTGCTTATTTCCTAGTGGTTCTGAAGGTACACATCTCATTTTCATCAAATATCATCTTAACTATAGTTCAAAACTTAGCTACATCTAAGAGTGTATTATATGCGCGTAGAAGATATAAGATTATATGGTTGACAAGTTAGGTACGACTACCGAAGGCCTTTAGCTTTAACTATCTGTCCGGAATACCGCTGAGTATGCCTTCTAACAAATGTGTAGTCTATATATATTTTCATTCTGAACACTAATAAACTATATGATTGTTAATTCTAGAAATGTACTGCGAAAAAAGTATAAGCTGCAATAAGATGACAGATACATGGTATGATGCAAGCACGGCACGTGGCTGGCCACCCACTGCTCCACTCATGACAACAATGCAACACAAGTAACTGACAGCTAACCATGCGGCAACATAAGGACCATGATGGGTTGTGTACGACTAGTTGCAACCAGTCTACCAAACACATGCTGGTCATGTAAACATAACCACCAGCCCAGCTACCCGAATGGTATGCAGAGATTCCGTAAAACTCCAAAACATCCCAACATAAGCAAGAGGTCTTCATAGAAATAGCACTCGACAAACATTACGCATGTACACCCACTCTACAATCTCCAATAATCTCTAAATGTAATCTTTTCCCGAAAGAAAATGACTTCAAACAGTATTGTCGTAGTCAAATTTATGCCTAAAAATTACGAAGCAATACATTAAAAAAGCTATAGGTACGTGCAAAACACAGCCACAAACAGCATCCTGTTATAACAACAAACTGTCATACACAAAACCTGGATGAATGGACTTGAAGACAGCTCAGTGTGTTGCGTCTAGAGACTACATTGTCATCCTTCAAAGTAGTGAGCTCAAGCACACGACAAGCAAGCAGCTAGGTCTCACACTCACCTGCAGCAGCGCGATGAAGAGGAAGAAGCAGTTGGAGTAGCGGCGGAACTGCTCGAAGAGGAAGCTAGGTACGAAGGAGACGGCGCTGTACTTGGCTGTACTGATGTGGTTGTCACAGAAGCGGGACGGCTGTGGCCTGTTCACGAAGATAATGCGGTTCTCGACACCGTCAACAGCCTCCGTCAGGCCTGACGTCGTCTCTGCATCTTCGTCTGCGAACACACAGAACAAGACATGCACTCACCAACACGCCAATGGCACGCAGCAACGATAACACGCAACCACTCTTGCCAGCAGCATCAACAACACGAACTGATATCACAACTACTCTGCTAGCAAGCTGGTGGGACGAGGGCCTTAAAATGAAGCAAAAGGAAGTACGCAAACCCCGACGTCGACTCCAGAAGGCAAAAATAACCTGTCAGAAAGTTGAAGGTAATGGTTTACAAACCCATAAAGCAAATTTATTTCAATAATATGAAATTTAAGAAGCAGGCATGATCAGAAAACATTTCCACCTAGGGAAACGGACACCCACTTGGAGTCTTCTGTAAAATCATAACCAGCAAACTGAAGAACAAACCACCGCCATGTGTAAAAGTGCTGGAAGGATACGCCACTGGCATAAAAAGAGCATCCAGGTCCTTCCCAGTAACTTATTTCCACATAACATGAAGGATGGCGAAGAAGAAAGACATTACATGAATACAAGGGCGATGATAGAATTGCCAGATATACCCGAGTTACCTGCATTCACAATGAGACAGCTACAAGCTGTTCTTCACAGCTTGAAAAACCATAATACTCTAGGAGTCAATGGGATCAACGCAGAGATGATAGAGGAGCTTCTCGGAAACGATGTGGGGGATGGAAAATAAGAACTGCCCGAAGAACATCTAGGTACCGATCATCTGGAACGCCTTTGAAAATCGCGCGTGTTTTTACAAAACCAACATAGTACAAGCAGCTAAACATTTGACAAATTGGTGTTTTCGAGAATCGGTTTTGGCACGATTATTTCGAATTACATATTGAATAGGACGTTAGAAAGAGATTCTTACACGTAAATAATATATATGAATATGCTGATGATGGATATGTTATCACCCAGGAAAATTCCACGAGAGCATTAGAAAACTACAAAACAATGGTGATGCCTTAGCTAGAGAAGTGGTCTATAACCTCAGAACTAAAGTTTTCGTCATTTAAAACTAAAGCAATGATGCCTAAGGGTAGCTTCAAACAAATACCAACAAGCCTCTTTCAAGGCAACCCAGAAAATCCATACGTCCGTTGTCACCCAGTTGCGATACTGGAGAGCAAACTGATCTTTCACTACCACGCGGACTACACAAGTAGGAAGGCAGTTGTAGTATTGCATAAGTTCATGACAACAGCCAACACAGAATTGGGAAGTTCGAAGCCATGAAGATCTTCAATCAAATTTGAAGCCATAAAGATCTCCAGAGAATAAATATGTTACAGCAGAGTAAAAACAGTTTTTATGAGAAAAATACTCATGAGAGCTAGGAGAACCGCACTGCCAAAGGTCTGACCATACTGTCTCGACCAAAGATCTTGAAGAGCTGGCAGACCTTATGACAGTCTTATTAAGGAGGGGGAGGTACTGACTCAAAGAGCAAGAACTAGGAATGTGACTCCATGGGAAAAATAATATTTAGAGATCAAAAATGTACACAAGGATAAAACAAACTTCGTGAAAGAAAACAACAATAAAGCACAGCTTGCAAATGGAGAATAACAGAAAACACGAAGAAACAAACTAGAGAAACCAGAAATGGATGTAGTTAACGAGCATACAAACAATTCCGAAATAGGAATTAGCAGATATATGATTGAAACCAAAACCGGAAAAGAAAAATCGAACAGACAGGGACCACACAAGGTAAACCAGAAAGGCGACAATAATAGACAAAAACGAGGACCACAGCGGCAGAAATGGTCGTAGAAAGGCAACAAAGCAAATATAACACAGACGAAGACAGCAGACTCCGTCAACAGCTGCGATGTTTCGAGAACTGGCGTGCGTTCCATCTTCACAGAGAACCAATCTGAGGAACTCTAGCAGAGTGACGTCAATTCACTATACCTACACTTCTGCACTGGCCCTAGCGTGGGGCTAACGTAGCGTATGGTCTCTCAAAATAATTCACAGGAACTCTTAATAAATCACTCAGTTTTGAAGTTACCGGTATACATCGACACTATGTTACCATATTACATGTAGAATCTCTGTAATATGCGTAATTTTTTATATACGAGATCAATATTATGCGTTATTAAGATACAATATTTAGTGTTTTATTAGAAGCATGGAAGTAAACACTACTAGATGAGAACTGAACAAGAAGTAATGTATAACATAATAAATGAATGGAGGTGAGTGTGTTACTGATGTGATAATACCTGTCAGAATTCAGCCGGCATAGTTGTTGCGCGCCTGCCAAGTAGAACGTAACTGTTCTCACATTAGCGCTCGCCAGACGCAGCACCGAGTAACTCGAGTCAACGGTAAGAACAGCCTTCACGACAGACTGGCCGAGCACTTTCTGGAAGTGTTCTACAAAGTCTGGCGACATGCACCCTATCTACGTCATTTATAACATAGGTGCTACCTTAAGATGATAGAAAATGTAATAGAGTTTATGTGAAATGCATGGAAAAAATTAAAATATTTATTTTCTTCAGATTAAGAAAATGAATTTATTTATACAATACGTTTTAAACAATTTTACCTATAATTATTCTGAGAAAACAAACCTGTGGTCGCACCAGGATTCGAATCTGCAACCTTGTGCTTGATGCTTCAGCACCTTACCCATGGGTTACGTATTATTCGTTTGTATACAGTAGTCAGGTACATTTGAATGACCTAGAATATTTTGTACTATGCAATTCATATGAATATTCATATTATTTCAGCAAAATGCATACTAAAGGATGTGATTCATATATGTAATTTACGATAAACCTGTGATTTTAGTACAGTAACAAAGCTATATCTTGTAAATTTTACAATAACAAACTTTGAAGTTTTACAGGGGATTTCTGTGGTAACTGGGTTTCCAAAAAGTTTCTTTTTAAAAGTACAAAAATATTTTTAGAGTATACAATTTTAAACACACAATATATATTGTTACAAGTTGGGGATCGGTACGTTTGGGGATGGAGATATTTTATAAAAGAAAGAAAATAAATAAAGCTAACCTAATTTATTTACTACTATCTATACAAAAAAAAAACAATTTCAATAATAATTAATCGCAATTCAAACGATGTCAAACAAGTAACTACTAGATGCATACAGGATACAAAATTTAAATAATAAATCTATACAAGTTCTCTGTACATGGAAAGTCATTCTAAACACTCACAATGGTGGACCTAATGAATGAGCACCGATGAACCTCATATAGCCCAAAAACATATTCGTCACACTACTTGTCGCAATCTACTTCTCGCCACTCGTCACCATCACTTTAAATCGCACCAGGCACCTGCCAGGCAAACTCTCTTGTCTGCCGCAGCTCTCTTGTATATCCTTACTCTAAAGTCTCGAATTTTCTCGGCAAATATTTGATCTCAAACCTCCTGGAAGGATGCGCATCAGTGTCAAGCACCGTCCCGCAAGATAGAGCTCGAACAGGAATACTCTAGACCATGGTATCTTCTTCTGTTACCCGATATTGGGGTGCAGGTGGCCGCCACCGCACATAGGCGGCACAATGTACGCCGAACGTCTTCGCTCTTGCCGCTGCTATATCAATGTACACTGCTCTCCGATTATCACGACGTGTAGGTGGTTGCTGTGGCGTCACTCAAGGTAATACCCGTACAGAGTCTACAGAGGTCTTTTATCTCTGCCGTCACTGTATCTTCTTTCTCCACTCAGCCAGATAGTCGCGACTCACAACATATATATATATATATATATATATATATATATATATATATATATATATATATATATATATACACATACATACATATATATACATACATATATATACATACATATATATACACACACATACAGATTGAGTCGGCAGGAAAGGTACATGCTTTGAGGGGTGATAGTACTGGTGATTCTGAACAAATTGTTTCTAATAAACATATGCCTATTTCTAAAAAGGTCCTCTTGTAGCGACTGTCTAGGACGCATAGTTTTCGTGAAAAACGCACATCAAGTTTTAGCATGGTGAAATAGAGCCTAGTGTGTAGGCAACATTGCTTGAGTGGTAACTGACATTTAGGAAATCTGCATTAAAGACCAGATACAACTCTAGGGTCGAGGAATAGGGAAGGTAAGGAAAATGTGTTCGATGTATCACTATTGACATGAAATCAGGTAACTGATATGCGATTGTAACGTATGAGTATTTTGGAACCTAACATTTGACTAAAAGTTTACAGCAGGGCAGTTTCGGTACCGATCAATCGAAACCGTCCACTCCTTTTGAAGTGGAAGAGCTGAAAATTCCAAATTTTTTCTTCTCTCTTTGCATGTTGCACAATTTTCAACACAACTTTCTGGTAGAGATAAAACGTGCCTACGAATGTATCAGTGATGAATACTTTACAAATTTTAATTACTTGGTGTCTGTTAGTTCATTTATTCCCGACGTCAATTTTAAATCAAAATTGCATGATGTAATACCAAAAAGTAAACCATATCCTTCATTACACACGCCCGCCTATGTTTGAGTCACTGACTAGTTTGTGATTCGTAGATTTTTATTCATCTTAAAATTAAGACTAAAACAATAAAATTAAGACAATTAGAATTTTCTTTGATGAAGTGTTTTGAAAATTAAATTTCAATTTCTTACACCTGCAATTATGTTATTTTCCCTTCTCAATGTAGTATCAGTATTGATATCGGCAATATCTGACAGTACCTGAAAACAATAATGGCTCCCCTACACTTTACAGTAGTGCCAGAATTAAACAAACTGTTTAAATGTTTAACTCGTGGATTGTAACCAAAATATATTTACGTCACGTGCACATTTATCTACTTTTTTTTAACACACATACACAATTTAAGCTAGGAACAAAGTGTTGGCTACGGATATGTGAGCTATTAAAGCTACTATACGTGATATTTACAGTGAATGTCCACCATCATATGTGCGCACTGCGGCATAAACCAGATACTCGTGTACGCAGTGTTGCCTACACGCTAGGCTCTGTTTCACCACGCCAAAACTTGACGTGCGTTTTGCATGAAAACTATGCGTCCTAGACAGTCGCTACAAGAGGACCTTTTTTTATTACTAAGGTCATATTTCCCAATAATTCACTCTTAAATGTCAGATTATCCTGACGCTAAAAAAGTTATCAGCAATTTAACGGAGGCCACCCAATTAATTTTAGTAAGAGTAGAAGATATTAACTAGCATTTACTGTTGGTTTGTCGGCCTTATTGTCTTGGAGTAATATCCTGAGTTTGGTCAGTTAACGTTGATTACTGTTCGGTTTGTAGGGAAATGAAAGTTTTAAAATTTGATATTCAAAGGCGAATTATTCCTTTAATATCACGATTACATACAAAGTGTCTTGCATATTTCCTGCTTTATTTTTCACAAGGAATCACCTGCCGGAGTTTGTCAGTGTTACTTGTGAACAACCTATGTATATGTAATATACATACATATATAGCACACTTCCATACACGCACATAAATAAACCTTGTACAATCACAAAGAAATTAATTATAATATGTACAGAGAATATTTCAGTGTGACGACACGTTTTTATATTTTACGAGACAAACCTGGTTCCCACCAACTTCAGTAAATTTCCCTGAGTTTTCCCCGTTTTCCCTGTCCTATAGGCCTAATATATTTTCCGTGCGTTAAAATGTAAAAAAAAAAAAAACACCCAAAACTATGCAGTAGACTAAATTCAAAAAGAAAAATTTTACATAATGTACTGGTCACAAAGTTACCTTTAGACCTAATGTCTTGAAAAATATGGTGGCTACGATAAATTTGAAAAAAAAAAAAAAATTACAGAAAATTAACTTACAACACAAAACATAAAAATATGTACTGGTCATCCTTTAAGCCCACCACATATTTTTCTTCTTATTTTTTTTTATTTTTTTTTTTTTTTTAATTTTCATTCTTACTCCTCCTTTTGTTTCTCCATTTCCAGATTCTTATTTAGCAGCTCTTGAGTTTCTACAGACTTAAGTTTTTTTTTCCATTACAATATCTGTTCAACTTCTTGTCCCCAAACTCATTTTGACGTTCTTGCTCCAGAGTACCTTTGTTCCTCTAGCATAGTTCATAATTTCCTGATCTACTTGAATACAATTTTCACCACCTGCATTACTAATTCAATCTCAAACTCGTGGTAGGCCAATAAAAGATTCCTCTTGGAGGTTAACAACAAGTATCTCCTTATTGGTGAAGAATCTAGATTTCACAAAAGCATTATCATGTGAGAGAATTAATACAATTTTCCCTGCAAGCCATAAACCTTTGAACTCTTCTTCTCTTCACAAAATATCTGCAAAAAAAGTGTCCAATCTGTTGTTGTGTACATGAAATTATGCAACTTTGTCAGAATTGATATTAGTAACAAATTTGGTTAACTGGACACTGGTTCTATCCGACTGAAGAGCAGTTAGGTGCTTGGCAGACATGAGAACTTGCAAACATGTATACATATTTGTCCTAAACTCTTCCAGTTTATCTAACAATTTTCTAGGGTCCAAACCAGAAGCTGCATTAACAATTTTGTATTTTATTGGCCTACATTCAACAAGTTTCTTGGCAGTCTGAACCATACATGTTTTGCAGTCCATTAAGAATATTTCTTTCTGAAGATTATTCACATCAACCACACCTAAACCATGCTTTTCGCAGCAAACCCAATTTTCAATTTTGAGAGTGGAAGTCCCTGACTTGCATCGTCCAAATTAATACTTATAAGCTGATATGCAGTAGTCCTGGCTTCCAAATTTTCCATCTTAATGAAACGTCCCAGCAACTCTCTTAGTAAGTCTTCCAATTTCTTATGCAGAAATGGTAGCACTGGTTTTGATGTTTGGAACTTCCTTAAAAATGGTTCAAGCAAAGAAGCCATCGTCAGTAAAATTTCAGTTTAGTTAGTAGCAAAGGATCCCTCAAACAATCCTTCACTTTCCAACAGAATATGTAGCGGGTAAATAACTTTTCTTAAAAAAATTTTAAGTGAGGAAAAATTTGTATTGCTCTCTCAGATACTGGCATGTTTTCCAACCACCGGCAATCCCAAAATATGATCGTAATAACACTGCAACTTGTAACTTGTCTGAAGTCGAACAGGTGAGTCTTTGAACACAGAATACATGGCCTTTAAATATTTCACCACATGCCACCCTGTCTAACACCATCTGCAAGGCACCATGAACAAGAAGACCACAAGATCCCAGCTCTAATACATCTGGATCTTCTTCGCACACCTTAGTTTTAGCCTTCAATTTTTCCACGAACAACAAATTAACACTCGGCCCATCCATGGACATTTGTACAATTTTGAATAGTTCAAAATTCTTTAGTCCCTGTTGAAAACCTTCTAAGAGATCATCAGCTGTAGAATGGTCTTAAAATGAAGAGTTCCAGTACCTGGTCATTGCTCAATTCTTGTTGGCATCCCATATACGCATAGCTACGTCCATTTGATGTAGCTTTGCCACACTATTGAATGATTCAACAAAGCACACAATTTGTTTTGCAGATTGGATTTCATCGGTAAGTTTGTGAAAAAATATGGCGCAAGTCCGTAAACAACTATAAGTATTCAGTTTTTGTAGTACATACTTAGCATTTCTTGTGCTATGGAATTATCTGGAAAAAATTTAGCAAACGAATTGCTTATTCCTTGCTGACCATTAAAACTGTCATCCTTCATAACAACATGTAATGCCCACAGTATGTCTGCCCTTCTGACGTTGCTGTCTCCCTGAAAGTATATTTTATTTACCATACATGAAGTTGCCTCTTTTAGAGCAGCACTTTATGATGACGTTCCAGTAGACAATGAACAGGAAGCCGGTGTACTGGATGCTAATTCAGAATTTGGTGCTGTAGTGTAACACTTCAAATAATTGATCCCTTTGAGTCTTGCCGATTTAAAGGCTTCGCTAAATATGCTGACATATATACAGTACAAGTGCTAGCTGTAACCAACTACTCGCAAAATGTCATTTGTTGATGACTCTTCATAGGCAGCCTACCCATACTACTACTACTACTACTACTACTACTACTTTTAAAAAATTACATAAAATGCACTCTGCACTATTGTCATCACCCTCAACACGACTCAGCCACTTGTCCAGTCAGGAAACAGTGATTCATCTAGCCAATCAGGATTGAATATAGATATCGAAATTTCTGATTCCAGAACAAATAATTTCCCTGAGTTTTCCCTGTGTGTTAAAACCATTTTAATTTCCCTGAATATTCCCTGATTTCGTTGTTTTCCCTGTCGTTGGGAAAGAAACCTGTAAATTAGTTGTAGAATGTAAGCTAGTCGCCCTACGAGGTATTGCAGGTGGTATACATACTAGGAGACATGTGACACTCGGACCATGTAGAGCGCGATGTGAAACTAAAATTCTCGTTATTGTGAACACTCGTTTAACAGCCACGCGACAAATACGAAAAAAAATACAAGTACATAGTTATTTGCGACTACATAATAACCTCTTGCTCGACAGTCATTCTCGTTTGCATTATATTTCATTATTCCTCAATTTACTTATAATACATTTTTAGTATTCCTACGTGTGAAAATAAAGCCACAATTGCACATCTGATTAAAAAGGATATGATTGCTTAGTTATAGTAACAAAAAATATCCCTGAAAATAAATAAGATACAGTTTACTACAAACTCACCAGTTTTACCAACATTTGGGTGAAAAACAAAATTTCTGTTTTAAATTTGTGTCGCATCTGCGACACAAATAAAATAGAAATTATTTATATTAGGAATTCACGTCGCAGCCATAAGAAGTCTGGACGCTGACTGGCTGGGAAGTTATTTTATTCGCGTCGCGTCCGTCGCACTAATGTGATTCCAGCATAACACTAGGACAACCACCTTGCTACTGGCATACTCGTCCTTTATAAACATTACTTTCATACTACACTATACGTATGACTCTCAGCGCAGTTAACCTTTGTTAGTTCAATATACACGCACAGCTCGTTGCCTGTTTGTGAATTACATGAAACATATGTTGCGCTGTTTAGCTACTTTGGGAAGCTAATTTCCACTATGACGGTATGCAGCGTAATTTCAAGTGACTTTATTAGACCGTTAAAATATGTTCTATGTTATTTTGTACCATAATTAAAGTTACCAGAACAAAACGTACGGTAGCAAATCATAATGTTAGTTGATGAGGGCAAACAAAAGTTTCCATGTTAACAAAATGTAGTCAAGGGCTCGCATGTCTATGTGAGGAAGAAGCGCTAGAGGTAGGTGCGTAGTGTTTAAGAAAGAGTCATGCGGTAGGTCGTGTAAAGACGTAGGTGAGCAGCACGCAAGCCAGCTTTAATATGGCGCCGAGCTCATATCGATCCATCGACACTGCCTCCCCTCCCTGCCCTAGTCGATACTTGGCCGCAGCTTGACGCCCGCATGCCGCCTGTACTACTGCTGTGCTCGCTACAACCTGGCCACAATGTTCTGCTCCTATCCTGTTGACATATCCACCACTAGTCCTGTCATTCTTAACACCAGCACACCACTTCTTGTAGATAATATACATGTATACACCCGCATGCCGCCTGTACTACAGCTGTGCTCGCTACAACCTGGCCAC
>PNEQ01006833.1:0-19563 GCA_003012365.1 Medauroidea extradentata
GTGACACAGGAGTAATTGTGTGCATAACTAATTGTGTTGTGAGAGTTCTAGTTGTTTACTGTTTTGTGTATTTCATAGCTTTGTGAGCTATTAAATCCAGTACTTAATTTAACTCTTTTATTTGTAATTATAGACCTCTATCCCAAAGAACTCATGGGAATTGCCCACATATAAAGTTTGTGCTCTCAAACTTGTAACAGTATTTTCACCTCCTCCTTAATTTCTCACCAACATGATAAGGCATCGTTATAGTTTCTCGTTCGAAAATTCCACCCGAACAAAGCCGCGGATGGTCAGCTAGTGTATGTGTATATAGGTGTGTGTGTGTGTTTGTGTAAGTTACGTACAACGTGTACTATTTTCGCTTTGTTTTAAAACACCACTTTCATTTATTAATATTTTAAAGTCATTCAACCGAAAAGCCAGCCACGTTCGCCAATGTGTCTCCACTCTGGCCAACTTATCTTTTCAATCGTTACTCGATCCGTCATTCAACAATATGATACTTAATGAACTGGGTTTTAATAAGGTTATATTAAATCAATGCTACCGAAAGGTTACTTTATCACAATTGTAAAATTTTTAACGTTTTTAATCAAGTAAAGAAGTAATGAAATGTTTTTAGCTGAGGTTAACGAAGGTAAGGCGATAGGGAATGCAAGCTCCACGGTGGGAAGAGCCGTGTAATGTCTTCGGCTGGATCAAGATGAATACGAAAGAGTAATTGTTATTTGAAGTTGCCCAGCTCAGTCGACATTGCAGATAGATTATTATTATTTATTTTAATAAATGCAGTTCGGTCTGTGTAACAACAGTAACGGAAAATAAAGATTTAAGGTGTCTATAATTTCTATTCTGTACTTAGGTTAAAGTTCCAAAAATTTTCTTCTGTAATAAAGGCACCAAATCAATAGAAACATTGTGTAAAAATTAGTAGGTCTACAATAAACCTTCTACCTATGCAAGTTTCCGTACAGCGAGAATCTTGCTTCATTTGTTTACACTTAAAAATTATTAATTCATGTCGTAATAAATTGTTGACATATTAACCACTTTCCTAAAATAAACGTAATACCCGGAAGTTAATGTTGGCATGTGTTAGATACAGAAAAATGAAGTAGACATGCATATGTGAACATGGTTAACAGTATAACATAAAAACTCCAACTAGATCATCTGATGATTGATAGCACTACTTTCATTGAACTGTAACACTCCTTAAACTTTCTGGAGAATTCGCATGGTTGTAAGTTATTAACACACATTTCCAAGAAATGCACAAAAAGCTTAGGCCTGTCTTTATCAAAGAAACGAAATTGTACTTTAGGCTAATAAAAATGTATGTACCCACACGAACGTATGACCGGTACATAAACACTGTAATACCTAGCCAATCAAATGTAATACCAATAAACTACACTAGTTATTTTCATTTTAAGAATTATTTTCCTCCAATTGTCTTAGGTTAGTTCTTCATGGTAAAACCTCAAATTCGTCTCGCAGTTATCTCAACAGGTAGGAAAAAAAATTAAGCACGAAATACGACAGTGTATAATCTAACAATGTCTCTATTTAAATATATTCGTATGTGACTTTGGAATGTTATTTCTTATTTGCTCGCCAGTGGTAACATAAACCACTAGGTAGGCCTACATGCCCATTGACTTACAGTAATAATCTGGGAGGACAGAAACGCAAAATTAAAAGCGTACATTAACTCCTACAGATATGTGATTCTAACATAATACAACTATTAATTTCATAAACACGTCTACAATTTCTTTAAAATCCTTTAATTTGTTAAAAATTATAAAATTACTTGTAAGCCTATTCCTATGCGAGGCTAGAAGTAAGCCTAGGTCTACGAAATACCTTGTGATAGTAGCCTAAGTGATTTGCACAATACACTGGTTTTGAAATATAAGAATTCACCAAAAATCTGTGCACGCTTGTTTAAATTAACAAATATAAAATAAAACAGAAATAAAATACAGCGAGCATGAAAGCCTAGTGACGGGCTTTCCGATGCGATTATTTATATTTTTAAATAACGGGACATTATGAAACTATGTATCCCTTCATAGAACTGTTGTTAGTCTTAAAATAAAACGTTAAATATATAACAATGTTTTACACGGTTCGGTATAAATCATGTAACAAATGTGTTAATGCATTGAGCCTTACAGAAAACGAGCGATTGAATGTTAAAAACAGCTAATTCTCCCAGCATGCAATCTCTTCTGACGTCACGGGCCAAGCCTATTGTATTTGTACTTATCACGAACACATTACATAATACCAAATGCAATCAGAAAGGACATAGGGAGTTTTTTATTGTTGTTATCGTACCAGCCCTCACGGCGTACAGTAATATATATAACCACATTGGTTTGAGTTATGGGTTAATAAACCACTTTTTAATGCTTGACTGTGAGACACTGTAATTTGCTTGATTTAGAAATGATATAACGAAGTACAATGGATACATTCTAATAAACATAGAAATGTCGTTGGAATTAATAATTTCCAATCAGGCATTGGTCAAACGTCTGTCCGAAATACCAACGCATATGTTTTCCACACTTTAATACACAAACTGGTACACAACTACAGTATATAATCACGAACGATTTATATACCTGTAAGTTATTACCAATACATAATCCGAACGAACAATTTGAAGGAACATGACGCAATTTAAAAAAATAATAATAATTTCGCGAAAACACTTAAAACCGATTACATTATAACCTCAAAACCGTAACAGTAAATAACCTATTAGAATGGATTTTTCCGTTAAATCATTCGACCCTATAAACGAAGTATTGTAACTTAGAAAGTTGAGGGGCAGGGAGAAGAAAGGTAAAAATATTTTATTGTTGTAAACCTGTGTGTTTAAATCATAAAACGGCGTGAATAAGATTAAAACGGTCGGAATGCGACGAGAACTAGTACATGATTATACGGCGAAGTTTTAAAATTATTTTGCATCTCTGCAGCGCCACGTCGCTGTCTCTGTCTTACTGCTTTTTTATGTAACCGTGTGACAGAACTGTATTCTTATTTTTTCTTTTTTTCAGAAACAAAACTAGGCTATATTGGAACAGAACAAGGGAAGAATTTTTATTCTCTTTTTTACTAGAAACCAAACCCAGACGTAACGAAATACGCCAAGAGCTTTTATTTCAACGTTAATCATTTTACCCGCCACATTCTTTTAAGATAGTGGGTTGGCGCATCACACGCAGTGAAGAGAGCGCAGCGCTGTGTTGTCCACCTCTAGTTTCCATTTTTGCTTGTAGTGGAATACTGCGATATAATCCCTGACAGTGGAGTAGTGTGTAATACTGCGATATAATCCCCTGGCGGTGGAGTAGTGTGTATAGTTTCAAACAACGAAGCTCGTCGTCAATAATCTGCAGTGTTGGGAAGGTAAGACATATTCTCACATTAACTAACTAGACGTATAAGCAGTGCGGAGAGAAATGTGAAGTTTTCTCATTTAAGTAGGAGGATACGAAAATATCTACTTGGTTCTCACATTGGAATCACAATAGCACAACGGACGCGACGTGAAACGAAAAAGTCTCGTTATTGGGAAACTAGCTTGATTGTTGCGTGACAAATACGAACAATTATATGAACATAGTGGATCCGTTAAACTTTACATTATTTTATTATGTTTCCATTTATTTGTACCATATATATATATATATATATATATATATATATATATATATATATATATATATATATGTACATGAAAAAAAATGCATTTCATTGCGACGTGTGGAAATGTCTTAGTTACATGTCTGCTCAAAAAGTTTATGATTTGCTTACAATAACAAACCAAAATCACTCGCAAACTAAGTAAACGCAATTTACTACAAACAAGATTCACAAAATTAAGTTCCATTCTTCAGCTTTGTCACGTCCGCGACGCGAATAAAATACACGTACTTTATTCAGAATTCGCGTCACATCCGTCTTTTATGTCGCGATGACGTCACAGACGCCTCGACGCTAATAGGCTAGCAAGTGTCGAGTCCACTGCGCTATTGTGAATTATGGCATCGGTAAATACTTTGATCATCAAAGTACGACGAAACAGAGTTTCCGTCAAGAGATGTTATGAAGCAGTGTCGGCCATAAATGGTAAATAGCAAACTAATATTTCTGATTCAAATACTGAGTAGTACGTGAAGTGGACAGTCACGAGAAGATCTTACGAGGTCTACGTATAGGATATAATGTTCCACTAATGAGGTGCGGATACAAGGTAGCTATAAGTCCTCGCTGGCACGCTCGACGAGAACCTCATCGCCACTACATACCCCGTAGTAAATTGGCGTGCACGTTTTATAGTTTTTTTTACTCTATGAGACACTCATGCAGGTATCCTACAAGTTAAACTCGTGGATATTATGTGTGTGTGCAAAAGCAGTAGCCTATATACAGCAAGTCGTGGTAACCACATAGGTTCTTGTTTGTAAACAACATGCTGCAATTACTTGCCAGATTTTATTCAGAAATGAGTACTACTGTTAGTATTTCTATCAATGTCAGCATTATTTCAATATATGTTCATAAAACTCAGCTTACTCAGAGTATACAAATTACTCGTATGTTCGAAAATGTTAAAATGGTCGCTACTGCGGAAATATTAACATAACATGAACAAAACACATATAATTCTTGTCATCGTACTCACGAGTGCTGAGTTATATGAAACACTGAAAAAATAGTTCTTTAGATATCACGTGTTGTGAAAAGTAGTTCTAATGGCCGACATTTTTATAATAATAAAACGGTATTAACGAAATACATAAAGCGTCATGTCAATTTACTAAGAACAGAGTTCAATGAAATTCCGAAAAACGGTTATTCAGACAGTTTACCTGGTGTCATCAAACAATGTATTAATGGCCACCATGTCGATGGTATGAAAACGATTTGAAATTAATACCTGAATGTCAAATTACGTTACTGAGTACAATTAAGGTTAATTCTACTACAGGTTAGAAAGAAAATAGCCTACGTTTTCTTATGGTAGAGCTTGGCACAGGGGAAATTTCTGCCACAAGTTTCGCTTCGATCGCCAAGATACCTGATAAATACGAAACCGTAGTAAAATTAAATTTAAATAAACTTGGAAATTGTATTTGTCATTTAATTTAATTTTAAAGTGAAAAGAAACTAATTTCGCGTTTTAAATTATCAACTTAATAAATATTAAAATTCAGGAAAGCTATGTGATTGGTCAGTTTGGTGCATTAGCGATACCAGCGCTCAAGTGGCAGAAATTTTCCCTGTGCCAAACTTATAACATTGATCTTTCTAACCTGCAGTAGAAACAACCTTAGTACAATATTCACAAGACCTGCCGAGTTTTATGAAGTTCCCTCATTATTCCGTGTGATCAAAATTAGTATAATGGCCGTCATTTTAAAAGTGGGAACAAGACACGAACAAAAATATGAACATAAAGTAACGTAAGTACCACTGAACGAGGTTGACGTACTTCTGAACAATGGTTTGTTATTAATCTTATATGATCAAAACATGTTAAAATAGTCTCCATTTTGGAAATAAGAACATCGAATGAGCAAAAACGCTAAAGTCAAGTCACTTCACAAGCAGAATTGAACCGCTGTTTTCAGAAACCCCATGTCTAGGATAGCATGAAAACAATTTGTAAGGAAAACTATTCTAAGTATCTCACTCATTGTTACTGTACTGTATGAATAGGGCGAAAACAAATGTGTGTCAGCAGTAACAAATATGTTGTGCAAATTATGCAACAAAGAATAAGGTTTGAATATCGTGACTAATGGTGTTTTTACACAAAACGACATAACACGACATTAACTATATGAACACATGTACATTGCCGTTTATTTTATATATATATATATATATATATATATATATATATATATATATATATATATATATATATCAGATATTAGTTGAACACAATATATTGTACATGCTGAAGAAGTGTTTCTACACGATAACTATAAAAAAAGCCCCATATATAGATTACGTCATTAGTAAAATAAAATCAATAGTAAAGGCACTTTGTCGTCAATGGTGCACAAAACAAATAATACGAACCGCCAATTTTCATGCAATGTTCAAGATAACCTTAACATAATACTGTTGCCGTGACAATCCTTCACACCCTCCTTGACCATGATATTTAGCAGTGGTGCTGCACAATTTAACGCACTGAGCTGACATTCAATATTAGTGTGTTTTGAGTAATGTGTATGATAGACATAATACATCACGTCACTGTTTTTCTTCAACCTGTTTATATATAATACAGAAACAGTCAACTGTAGGCTATTAAATAAGACTCTTGCACAGGCATTTCGTGCACATGAACATTTTGCATCTAATCTGCAGCAATGTCTACAACATCATCATTTTCATGTACAATATCTTCTAAAATGTCTTTGTACGACGCAGATGTATCATCCCCTCTGCTACTGCAACTCGTCGAGCGTTTTCATTCAAAGTATCATTTTTACAGTGAGTTATTCGCATGTACTACACGTGTACACTTGGGGTCTGCCAAATTTAAAATCAAATCTGTCGAGAAATACCTTTCTGAAGAAACCATTAGTAACATTCAGAGAAGGATGCTTCTCAGCAAAACGATTATGTAATATTTTTACATTTCAGAACTTAACTCAAGTACGTATAATGTTATACGAAATATGTGATTTCTGTACAAAATCATTAATTTCTTTCAGACACACAATTAGTCAGTGACTTGTAGTGTTTCTGAAAGAAATGTCGGTGTATGGATGTACACATAATATGTACAGAGAGTTCTTACTTAATGTGTTTATGCACAAAACGGTGCATTTATATGGGAAGAATTGATTTCCATCAATAACACTTTTTACAAAAAATCATGACTTATAGGGTTTCTGAAAAAACCGACTCAATTGTAGAATGTTATGAAAAAAAATGGCTTTTCAGATATTTCCTGTGTTCAAAAACTCTTCAAATTGTCGCCATTTTAAGAATAATATGAAAACGGCATGAATAAACAACTGGAAAAGACTGTCCTAGGTGAAATTTTGGCCAACAATGTGAGCGAATATGTTGTATAGAGACATTCCTTTATATATTTAATCTCTTACACTAGAATTAAATGGACGAAATTTCGGTAGCACAAGTTTAATATGTTTCATCACTTTCACTATTTGAAATAAACACGATGGCGTGTTGCCTTTATCTGATATGACCACTGTCGTGAAGAGTATAGTAATGGTAACAAAACTTCGTGTTACTATTACAAAAGTTCAACTGTAAAATTCATGGCAAAGATTGTTGTAGTTTTTATTTATGACAAATATTTCGAAAATAAAATTTCCCTTTGCTAAAACAATTTGAATTGCTATCAAAGAAATTTTGTAGCAACGCCAAGTATTTGTCTCGATTGTACATTAGCTTGTAGTTCAGTACAAACATACACACAGTTCACTTTTCAGATAACTTTCTTTTTCAGAGAGAAGTTAGTGTTTAGGGGAAGCTCATATAAGAAGCAATGCCTCTGAGACTTGGCGGCGACTTAGCGAATCAGCAGCTTAGCACTGACAAAATGCTAGCTGAGCTGCTAAATACCGTAAGTACCTATTTTTACTAACTTCCGAAACTGAATTACTGTTTTCAACCAGTAAAACACTACACACAAACTGGAAGTCAGTCAGTAATCTGCCTGTGCTGTGGGTTGACTAAATTACTCTACCTTATAGTAGTACAACACAGCGCAGAGTCAGTTGGAATCAAATACGCAGTTTATTTGACTGTTCATAAGTGAAGCGTGCAAACTGACTTGCATTTAGACATTTGATAACAGTCAATGACCATTGCATTGATATTTTGTGCTATGCGCGTGTACTCTAAAATACGTTCATTGATAAAGCAAAAAAATAAAAAATTAATATATATTTTTACTATCGAGATTTTCAAAATAACTTTGTAACGAAATAAATGTTTTTATGGTTTATATGAGCTGACTGCTGTCATTAAATAGCTGAACAGTGACATTTGTAATGAAGACAGTTAAAAGCAAACTTTATCATTAAAAATAATTGCTTCATTAAACACAAGCATAGTAAAATATATATTCTTACAACACATCAATGATTTATAAGCATCAACTTCATAAAAATTAAATTATATCCTTTATTCGATGCTGAGCAGCCACGAATGTTTATTTTGTTGTAAAAACAGTAATTTTCTGTGAGCGTATTTATTTACACTACGGCGCAAACAGGTGCAACACAGCGCAAATCAAATTTCGCTTCACCCATAAGATAGCAGTATTTACTACCCCCGCCCCTTTACCAACATCCCTGGACAGAAATGCATCGAGGACACGTGTGGAGTAAACATGTTTGGTAAGTGCTTCTACATCGACCTTCTATAGAGCTCGTGAAGACGATGTGAGGTGTGGATGGGGGAGCTGCTGAATGTACAACTTGGGGATACTGGAGTGAAACCCGCCATATAAAGGTAACGCACGTCACGTACATAACATGCTATAAGTAGTGAGTGGAGCGACAACGTCGGATATTAAGGGGCCCGCCTCGTTGCCATAAAATCACGCTGCAGCGTGTTTGAAGAAAAAGTTTTACACCGAAACTAATACACGTGTGTTCATGCCGTTTCTCTACGAAAAGAACACACACTTTAGACGACTGCCCTTTCAAGACAACACACGTATTAGAAATCCCCTTTTAGGGCACCTCAAAATGGGTCAAAACGGGGTTTTCAGGCTGCTATAGCGGAAAATATACTAGCCGAATACATGTGAAACCACTTAAGGGTAGTGCATTGGACTTTAGTAAAGTGATTTAGTAAATAAAATAATAGGGTCACCACTTAAAGTACCATAGGAAATTTGTTTTTTCGCGAAGATTGCACGCCTTAAGCGTAGAGGCGACGCACCGTTGTATGGCACGTATGACGTCGCCCTTAGCACCATACCTCACTCATACAAACACCTGCAAGCAACAGTTTCGTGTTACCTTCGATCGTTCACTGAAGTTTTGATGTTGTAATTGATACTCCGTTAACTAGTGACATATGTAGGCGGAACTTCTACAAATATACGTATCTGTGTAAGTAGATATTTAGTAGAGGAAGTTACAGATAAACTCGTTTTGTATTTCCCAGTATCGACACCTGAAACTCCCCCCTTCCCGCCAGCCACCAGATTAGCAACTAAATGCTTGTGAGAAATGAGAAAAAATGTTTTTTCTTTAGTCTTCCGCACTCTCACAGAAATTACGCAGTTCTTTTAAACAATTAGTCTGAAAACTTTTGATATATTATATTTAATTTTCTATGTCAAAAGCGGTTGTTCGAAACTGGTCAGTATTTCTGCGGATAGCACTATACTAAAGGAGCAGGTACGTCAATTGTCACTGGTCCTAGCCTAGAGCAGAATATAACTATATATATATATATATATATATATATATATATATATATATATATATATATATATATATATATATATATATATATATATATATATATATATATATATATATATATATATATATATATATTTAAATTTATTTATTTATATACACTCGCACACATTTTTGGTGAGAAACGTATTGACATTTACGAGCAGGAAATAAAGCTAAACGCTTGAGAAAAATATTTGGCATCATATTTCGCAAAATACAATTTATTACTGTGACTGCGTGTTTTTTCACTCATCCGCTGAATTCCTGAAAATGTAACATTTCACTTAACTTTTCAAGTGCCAACTAATGTTCCACACTCACATTAATAATTTCAGGCGAAATTGAATGTGGAATGATTTGGTTGGTAATGTTTGTTGATGGAAAGCGAAATAAAAGTTTTTTCTTAGTTTTTAAGTCGCAGTGACACAACGTACTTTTCTACTAAATGTCACAGCTAGCTTACCTTGGTAATGTTACACAGATTTATAAATTTTAATTAATTTTTTTAAAAATATGAAAATAAACATATTAGTAACCTCATTTATTTAAACGACCCAATTCAGCAAACAAACATGTGAAAATTTTTTTAAGACACTCGGCAAACAGTTAAATAATTTTTTTTGTTCACTGTATTCAACTTGCAGTAGACTTTTTATAGAAGCAAAATAATAGCCGTATTTCAGAAACATAGAGTTTCACAAACAAGACTAAAATGGTTACGTTATTGGTGCCGGCTGATTAAAGTTCACTACGATGTTGTAATAAATGATACTTGCTATTTTTTGTTTTATGTACTTTATAAATTTACACAGACATATACGAAAAACTTAATTTTATCCTCTAGTAATTTTTTTTCAGCTACTATGTTTTAATTGCAATGACAGTGTTTAATGTATTACATGTTTTAAATTCTAGGTAAAAGATAATGCTTCCAAACTGGAGAATATCATCGCTGAAAACAAAATACTCAAGGATCAGGTGAGTAAATGTCTTATAGTCCTAGCCAGGTGGAACGTATTGTGTCTGTTGTATACCGCATCGAAACTTTTTTAATGAATTTATAATTTAAATTCCCCTTGTGTCGATTTAATCCTTGTTAATAAGAACAGGCCGTATTCTCTAAATGCAATATATCTTAAAGTAAATTAAGGGATTTTGTAATTAAAATTTTAAATAATTTTACCTGAATTTAACCTTCAAATACGTTTCCATTTGTGTTTGGCTAATGGACTTCTTTCGTGTGTAAACAGACAACGATAATGGCATTTTCAATTATATATAAAATCATTCATATATTTTATTTTAAGACTAAAGTAAGTTATTGTATTAAAAAAATTTACGTGAACATAATACGATGAAGATAATCTATTAATACGTTCGAATTCATCCAGTGCTCAACATTCATAGAAAAAACGACAGACATAGAGAGTCACTAAAAATTTCAGTATTTTTTTTTTTAAATAAAAACCAATCAAGACCAATCTTACAAAACTTTATTTGAAATATTTTCTAGCAGACATTTGACCAGAGTAGCCCTTTTTTAGTCAGCCGTATTCGGCGTCGTGTATTTTATTTAACACAGTACATACTGTTTTGAAGAAAAATGTGTACCAGTTTTTTCATACCTGTATTTGTTTAGGTTTAAAAAAAAATAATTTTCTTAAAAGCAGTAGAAATTATGGATTAATGCCCTAATGGCCGATTTTCGTACAAAGTTTTAAATACAGTACTAGCAAGATAAATCTTCGTTAAAATTGTAATTATCTTCTAAATATATCAAACAAGAAAACTCAAACAGAATTCCGAACCAAAAATTATGAACTGAAATTTATACATTTAGAAGACGAGGTATAAAATAACGCAAAAAAAAAAAACATTTGCTGTTCACTTTTGGAACTTACTACGGGAAAACAAATCCGAAGTTTAATGATTACTACGTGGTATCATTTCGTGTAAACAATTTCTCTGAGTGATCAATCTTTATTAAACATTTTTGGTACAACAGTTATTTACATTTACATTTCTCTGAAGAAGTAAAGCTAAAAGCTCTAGAAAAAAATATTTGACATCATAGTTCACAAAATATAATCACGATATTTTTTTGCACTCATCTACTGACATCCAGAAAACTGAACATTTCATAGAACGTTTCAAGAGCCAATTAATGCCCCACGTTATCGTTAACAATACAATGGAAAATTAAATGTTGACAGATATTATTGGCAATGCTTGCTGACAGAATGCGGAGTTTATATTTTACATCGCGTTGAAATCGTATTGTCGCAATGTACCTACTCTTTTGCTTAAATACAACAGCCAGAAAAACTTGGTGTTTTTATAAAGTGAGCACAGTAGAATTATTTTTTGAATAGTTGAAAAATAAACATAGCATTGACTCCAATAATTTATACGATCCGATTTTATAAACAAGCACTGTAACATTAATTTGAAATATTTAACAAACGGTTAAAATAATTTTGTAGTCTGTTATGGTTTTTAAGTAAATCTTAACAAAGAAGAAGAAAATATTATTGTGAGATTTCAGAATAACTTGGATTCCAAAGCAGGACTGTATAGATTTACCATTATTAGTGCAGACTGATTTTAGTATGTTGTGATGTAATTAGGTGTTACTTTCGTAGCAGCGTGCAATATATTTAGCTGTGTACTTTTAAACTTAAAAAACCTGCCTTTTTATGTAAGAACTTATCTAAGTTTTTGTACATACACACAGACTTGTTTTTTCGAAGTGTAGTTACCAGTATCGAATCCCAGAACCGATACTTAATGCTTGACCGCTGATTCCTCACTAAATACATGTCAAAATTCAGGAAGGTTAGTTTACATTCCTTATATGCAACCTCACAGACAGCATATCAATAACTTACTTTTATCTTCCAGCGTTTTTATGTTAGTATGTTCTACGTGCACTGGCAGTGTTCAGTGATTTATACTGTACGTATAATGTGTTCTAGGTCAAAGATAATGCTTCCAAACTGGAGAGTATCATCGCGGTAAACAAAATACCGAAGGATCAGGTGAGTAAATTACTTCTGTTCCTAGCCACCATGTTTGTTGTATACGAGATCGTTTATTTAAAAATAAATAATAATTTAAAATTTTCCTTGTGTCCCGGTTAGTTAAAACTGGTCAATTTCAATAAAATCGATCAAAATAAGTCTTACAGTTTATAACGAAAATTTGTCCCAAATTTTAAAAACCAATAGTTTCTGAAATTTATTTCTAATTTGTTATCATTATGATATGTAATGTATAGGGAAGTTTAAAATTTGTTACCATTGCAATATGTAATATAATAGGGAGTGCATGTGAGCAGGATTGATATAAATAATAACAATCATCAAAAATGAAACAAACTGTTAGTATTTGTGAGTGCACTGTGTACTTGGGTAGAATGCAACAATACAACTAATTACAAATGGGAAACAACACTACCAATAATAAACCAGCTGATAATGTAAATGTCATTTAATGATCATTTGGATTTTGGAGACCTAGTGCTGAGAATACTGAACATATTTTAGTTATCTTTGCTAACTTTCTGGACGCAACTGAAAAAATAAATAAATATTTTATTAGAACTGTTATCTGTCATTACATTTTTGCAAATAATTGAACTTATTGATTAAAATGTGTCAAATGTACATTTTAATACTGTTAATGATGAAAATATTTTTTAATTACAAATTCTTTATCCATTAAGATAAAGTGTAACAGTCGAAGATTTGAATTTTGGAAATCATTTCAACAGTTACTGACATTGAAATACCGTTTGTTTTGAAAACTGAAATTCCCGCACTTTCACTCTAACTTGAATATTTGCAATTCAAGAAAATACTGTAAAAGTTTGTTTTTCCTAGAATAGATCTCAGGTTAAAACGGTCATCGAGGTAACTTGGAAAACTCTCTGGCCCACTGAGTCGGTTACGTGTAGTTACATCAACTGTAATCAAAATTTTCACCACAAGAAATTACGTGCATATATTATGCATGAAAATGAGGACGTTTAGGGAAATCGCCAAATATATATATATAACACCCTTAAGTAACATACTTCCAACTGCCAAACTTAGGGCGCTTTGCCTTTCCTGAAATGTTGGCGGCTTATTATAAGAGGGTATTCGGTCTTGCTCACTAACATGTAAATAAATTCACAAATCACAAAATCAGCAAATAAAAAAAACATAGTCACAGTTCTTAACACTTATCAGCTTCATACTAATGCAACCCATGTCTCTGTTCCTTGTGATTGCGATTTTTAAAAACATTCAAAATCTTTTTAAATAAAATTGCGGCCCACTGCCTCTTCGGTTGAAGATTATCTCCTTTTCAAAACCATTGCTCGCTGATAGTTCGAAAGCCTTCGCAACCGTTACTAAAACTGTAGTCTGGGTTGGAGAGTATAAAAGCAAAATCTCTACAAAAAATATTTAATTATAATAGAATTTATTACGATTGGAAAACAAGAAAATATTAAAGCAGGTGCTTTTCCAAAACCCAAATTAAATTCCTATGATCTACTACCTCCTCACTAAAAAATGCAACCATTACGTCAAACAATATTTGAAAGTGTTTTCATCTCAAAGAGTTTTCCTTAAACTAAATTGTTATTCGTGTTTGCACACGGCTACTAAGGGTTTTTCGGCAGATAATATATTTCTGTAAAACTCATGCCACTGGGTGATCGGTAATTACGTCTTGTGGGATTATTTGGCTGTGTCCTTGGTACAAAATGGCTAAGACGTCAGACACATAATAGTTCAAAATTGAACTAATACTTATTTAACAGGAAATATAGAATTTACGTGAGTCGTAATAAAAATGAACAAAAATTTCTGGAAAAATCAGTTCAGTTAAATGTGACCAAAACTTAGCTCTGAAGAATAGAGAAAATAAATGTGACAGTTCCATGATGGCTGTGAGTAAGCTTACGTCGTAGATTCCTCGTCACTTCAAGCTCACTCCAAAGATAAAATGTTACATAAAATAATGCTTCTTCTCAACAGGCAACCACATTAAGCCTAAACACTCTCCCAATAGTATTACTACCAATTACGATGGCGGCAGATACGGTAAATGTCCTTGGTCTACCATGGAAGCCTGCCGTGACATCTTTGCTGCCTTGGGAGATATCAAAGAAGGGGTCGCGAAAAGGCAGGGCCGGTTTCTCAATGTCTGATTAAAGCCTTGGTTAGCTAATCCTATGATTATATTTAACCTACTGGTTAAGTGGTGATTAAATCTGAAGTGTTTCTCACCGTACTTTAATCTTATGTTTAGCTAAGTATCGGTTAAGGTAAATGTGGAAACCATGCAATGGCATATACGCTTGTGATTGGCTGCAGTAAAGCTTTTATTTGTTTATTTAGTTGTGCTGGTTAGCAGCGTTTGTATACGTAATGGAAATAAATAAGCGGCCGCGTGCCGAAAATGTTGTTTCTGTGCCGAAAAATACGCCCGTATCACAGAATAAAAAAAAAAAAAACTGACGCCGTAACTTGGAAGCATAAAGAAGATGCATGGAAGAAAATCGAAGTAGAATATTATTCATCGAGGAACCTGTATGTGTGGTATAACCTACACAATTATGTAACAATAACGTAACCTACAATAGGTATTATAACATACAAAAGTATCGAAAAACATGTAAAGTAATCTACAAATTTATATTAAGAACTTTTCAATCCAGATTCCTTGATCATCGTAGGTTTTATTTTTTCAGAAGAAATAAAAAGTATATATTTTTTATTACCATTACCCAAGATACGTAATATTACGTACATCTAACATAGGTTTCCAACCAATTATGCAAAATAATGTATGGGAATATAGAGACATCAAAGACATGTGACATAACCATCAAATGTTTTCACATAACCTACAAAAGAATATTACTTACCAGAACGTACTAAAGTTTATGGAATGTAAACAAAACATGCAATAAATAAGTACACACCTGTCTGTGGTCACTTCCAGCTGTACAATTTTTTCTAGTAGTGCTAGGCAGTATTTTTACTCAGCCGCAATCGCATAACAAATTTATGGTTATCTATTTACATGTGACTTGGGCGTTCCCGAAAAAGTCTTGGCCTGTTTATGAAATCTACTATTTCTTCATCATCATCTTCTTCAAACAAGAAATTTAAATCATCTGTCATCATAACCTAAAAAATTGTCATTGTTTGTTTCAAAAGTCCTGTTTAATTCTGTAATCAATACCTCTTCTTATGATTAACATAACCAATGGTTACCGACTTCTAACCCATTGATTAATTTTAATCAGTACTTTAGAGAACAGATATTGTTGCTATCCATTGGTTAAATTTTAATCGGAAGATAATCAGAAGAAAATCAGACATTGAGAAACCGGGCCTTAAATCTCCACCGCACAAATTCTTTCTCCAAGGCGAACTGAATGTGACAACGAGGTGTGTCACCTCAACTGCTATGCATAGCGTAGCCTACACGTTGCCGAAATTAAGTGAGAAAATGTACAAAGGACATTTTATCAACATTTAATTCTTATTGCTGATAATTGGGGTGGGAATATAAAGCAACCTACTAGACATTTTTCAACAGTTTCTAATGTCTTTCATATGTACAAGTGTAAGCTGTTTGCACAACATTGTAACGTTTATGTTTGTTACGGTTTTTCTTTCATCTCATGCAATTTGTAAAAACATGTATATTTGTTTATTTATTGATTTATTGCAAAAATAAACATTTGAGCTACCAAAGAAATAACTGTTGATAAGAAACGGCGTTTCGTTACATTACTTAAAAATCTATATTTGTTGTTTACGTACTATTGTTTGTGCATTTTGAATGGCATAGTATTTAATGTATGTCTGAGTCAGATTACAGCTAACTTACTTGAAGTAAATATCTGTACGTCACGGGATGATTGTAAAAAAACACTGATAACGCTTACTATGTTGTGCGGGCTAGCAAACTGATCATAATTGAAGAAGTAACCCATGTCTGGAAACGCACGGTGTGGGCGCAGGAGACCAGGAAAGTGTTCATGAGGCATGTGGTCAATAAAACGAAGGGACAGTATGTAGGGAAAAGCAGGTTACAAACGGGGTTCAAACTGTGTACCTCCGACGTCAATGCAGAGTCCACAGCGATGGTGCTGAGCTGCGCGCACATGATCCAGTACGTGCGGTTGTCTGGGAAGAATGTCAATCGCTCCATGTACTCGTCCTATGAGGTCCTCCTCTGATATTACAGAAGTGGCATACACCATGGCTTTCATACTACCCCATAGAGAATAGTCGAGTGGTGTGAGATCTGGTGATCGTGCTGGCCATCGAACTGGTCCCCCTCGACCAATCCATAGATTTGGGTACGTAACATTGAGGTGATTCCTCACATATCTTTCAAAGTGTGCTGGAGCTCCGTCGTGTTGCAGCCACATGACCTGCCGCATTTGCAGCGGCACTTCATCCAATAAGGTAGGCAAGATATCTCTAAGAAATGTGAGGTAGATCACGCCTGTTAATTTGTTTGGCAGTAGATATGGACCAATGATATGGTCAGCAATTATTCCAGCCCATACGTTGATACTGAACCTGTATTGGTGACCGTGAACTACCTGCGCACATGGATTTTCATCCGTCCAAACATGACCGTTATGCAGGTTTACAATTCCGTTGCGGTTAAAGGAGCATTCGTCTGTGAATAGCAGCTATCTCGGAAATTGTGTCTGCAGTGTGCATTGTTGTAAAAACCACTCCGCAAACTGGACTCGTCGTGGGTTGTCATCCTCCAGTAATGCGTGGACCTTTTGCAGATGGTATGGATGTAGCAGCTGGTCGTGAACAACTTGCCACACCGCACTTTGAGATGTGTGCAGCGTCTGCGCCGAGTGCTGGTGGATGGGTTGCCTTCGACCAGTCTCAACACATCCTCCTCTAATTGAGGTGTTCGAGCCGAACGTGGTCGGGCCGCATCACGTTTTGGCACCTAACGAAGGGTTAACATTGTAAACATTCGACACTGTGCTGTATAGTAATATCACTGCGGTACTTGTAAGTAACAAGCACAAGTTACGCTGCTAAACTTTCCGGCTTGTCTCTCAATGGCCGCGAACGAAGAATGATGTGGAGTATGTCTTTTTGGAAAACGTTCCGCATACAGTCTTGCAGCAGCTCGACCATTGCAATCTGTTTTGCCGTATGCGAGCACCATGTCGGTCATTTCCGCTGTTGTGTGCTGGTACGTGTCGACTGCTGCCAAACACGGCACTGAACTTCTTCTTCTTTCGTTGTGGGGCACAGCCCATGGCCTTGGAATTTAACCGTACAGCCAAAAACGCAGTTTAACTCTGTACGCAGTACATAGAGTTGAAAATGTGCAAGAAAACGTTATAGTACACAAAACAGCACAAACAAAAATGGCCTCAGGATCCAAAAGAATCCACAGCCAGGCAAATTATTACAGAGTAAACTCGCAATCAAATGGGGTGCCGCACCAGCACTATGCGTGAAATATACAGAACTGTCACCGACGGCGGCTGCTAAAGAATTACGGGCACAGAAATGAAAGACTACTAAACGTACCTCAGTCAAATCCATCGAGTAGCGCATGCGCAGGAATGTTATTACGGCCACATCGTTAGCTAAACGGTTCCGTACCTGTTTTCAGAGACTAATGACACTAGTTGTCTAACATTGACGTTCTACTGCGCCCACACCGTACGTTTCCGGACGTGGGTTCCTTCTTCAATTATGATCAGTTTCGTCCCGCACAACATACTAAGCGTTGTCGGTGTTTTTTTTTCAATCACCCTGTATTTGGAAGTGCTCATACACACTGTCAGTTTGTGCGGCATTGACTACCCTATTCCCCCGTCGGTCTGGATTTGTTAGCTTAACGCAAACTCTTTGTAATGATTGTGCGGCACGTTAAGATAGTTCAATATACTGGATCAAAGTTGGCTGTTCACTTTATTTTGCTTTCCGATATATAGATAGTTCCCTGCAGCGATGATGTGCTAGGGAATAAACAACCTCACGTCGGAATGTTCAGACAGGAGCCTATGTATCCTGGTGTTCCGGTATCACAGATAAGTATTGGCAGTGGAAAATTTAAGCTTTTTTAAGGTGAACCGGACAACTTGCTATTTAATTGTGCGTTACAAAAATAAGCATCGTTGCTAATTGTTGTGCAAAATCAAGTATATATGATGTTCTAAGTTCCTTGCCAGAGTCACAGATTAAATAAATAGTACCCGAAGCGGCAAGAAGTGATTTTTATCGTATTCGCTTGGATTGCCCTGGTGTTAGAATTCACATATGTTTGGTTAGACTGCTCTTTAGTTAGACATATTATATAATCTGGGGGGAAATTGTCACGTAAGTAACGTCACATTAATTTTTAAAAATATGTAATTGATATACAAACAAATTACTGTATTTCTTGAAATATAAGCGTTTGTTAAACCCATGACAAATTCCACGTGCCTTTGTTTACTTTCCTGTACGCCCCGATAACTGGTACAATAATAATGCTTAAAAATCACCATTATGTCGCTTCTACATAGGAGTACTTATGATCTGGTGTTCAGCCTTGAATCGTCATGTTTACATTTTAAAAGTATTTAGTTGATATACAAAACAATTACAGTACCACAAGCACTACAAGTGGTTATACCAATGTCTCTAATCCACGTGGTATTGTTTACATTGATGTACGCCCCAAGACCTGGCAAGATAACAACAATGAAAAAGCTGTCCTTATCGCCTATGTTACTATAGGTGATTCGGGATAAAGTGAGCACTAAAAAAAGCCCTGATTAATTTCTATTTTCTGCCAGTTTATATCTTTCCGCGGTATGTAAACGTAAACATTGCCACGTGCTTTAATTTACATAGGCTTGTACAATGTTTACATCTACATTACACTGGGCTGAAAATGTTATCAACAATATCTACTCATTAAATACACGGGTCTTGAATAAAATGTATAACCAATAGTAATCTTAGTTATAAATACCTGCGAGTTAACGTCTTTTAATACTGGTTTCTGTGCATCGACT
>PNEQ01006834.1:0-19562 GCA_003012365.1 Medauroidea extradentata
CCACCTGAGCTTGGGTGAATTGGATAGAGTCCTTGAGTTCCTTATTTTCCTTGCGTAATTCACGGAATTCACTTACTAGGTTTGTCAACTGAATCATGATTGACTGTAGGTTAGCAGCTTCGTCGTCTTTGTTTACGCTACCCGAATGTGTCGCGCACAATTTGCAGAACCATTTTGTCTGTTTGTCGCCACTCAGATATTTGTAAATTTCTTCCGAAATGTTCAGACAGACCCTGTGGAACCAGTTCTTACACTTTCCTTCACAACATATTGCCTTATCACCATCAATTATTTGTGTTTTACACAGACCACATTTCACCTTATCTCTACCTCCCGCCATCTTGCAGGCTAAAATTATTGCTACTGGGTATGTATGTTACGTCACGTAAAGTTAGACTTATGGCAGGACTGATTGGGTTTTTAATCCTTTACCCATAATGTGTATGACAGAACAGTAGTATTAAGATAAGTAAGATGTATGTGTAGAGCAAGAGGGGACTAACTACAGTGCTACGTCGCCATGTTGTGCAAGTAAATGTCCTCGTACAACATTTTGCTACTAACATTTTCATCTCTAATTACGGCCAGGATTCGTGTGGTGTGTTTATTACCCGTTAATTTCTGTGTATAATGTATCGCTACGTGAAACATGGATCAAACTGGGTTGCGTCCGAGTAGTTCTATTGCAACATACAGCACCAGAAAACGTGAGCAGTTTTAGAGTTATAGCTTGGCAATTTTATACTTGTTTGGCGAAAGTAAACAAAATATGATTACTTGCAAAATATCCCCATCATTTCTGCAGTTCTTAGACGTCAATAGACAAGTCATATTTTACATTTTTCTCAAGTAGAGCAATTTTCATTTCGCTGAGCCGTAATTTGTCATGAAAGGTAATATTAATTAACTCCATTTTATTCAAAATATGATCAATAATTACGAAAGAAATCAACAAATTATGTAATAGAAATGTTTGTAGCTTAAAAATATGTACGTAACGCCTTCGTTTACCATAAAGCAGTACATACCATAATATTTCTATAACACATTGCGCTAAAATATCATTGTGATATTACCTCGCGTAAATAAAGTGAGACGCATATTTTGAAGTTCTCGCCTCGTACTCTCATTATTACCAGAAAATAATATTTTGCCGTATGACATTTTTCAATCCAAATTGACTAAATATTACCTTTAATTACATAAGTTTTAGTTATTTCTCTGGGGTACAGGCTTTCATTGAGAAAAGAACAGCAGTGTATGTAAGAGAAGGAAATATATGAACTTTAGAGAGAATAGGATTGTGGCGCTTGGAATCCACCCTTCCTTCACACAATACTTAACTGTGTGCAGATGAAATAAGATCGTATTTGAAACATTTGACATTGTTATAATAATGCAGTATTAATTCATACACTCCTGTAGTAGCAGAACATTTCATAAAGTACTGTAGCTTATTCAATGACTGACAAGTAAGCATGCTGCTGGACATCCAGAGAAGCCACATTTACTATATGTCTTTATATTTACTTCTGGTTTAACCCGTGTTGATAGGTATTCATTAAATGGAAGTCTTCATGGATTAGTAAAAAATAGGCCAATGAGATATCGTTAATGTAATAGGATAATATATTTTGCAATGGTAGAGCAAATTCTATTTTTCGAATCAACTTTCTCGTGCCAGGTACTAACTAACACAGTACCCAACCTAATCTGACATGAATTTCCAATTTTTTTATCCCAAGTAATGTTATCGTATCTGATCCATTTAATTTGAAACCAGATATTTCTGATACTTTCTAATTCGGTGGTGTATTCTATTTTTTAATTCTAAGATAACATATTAGAGTATGTAGAAAAAATATTTTATTTCATGTCAACTACTCCAAACTGCTTCATTTCCCTGACCACGTGGGCTTATTTGAACCAGTTTAACTTTACCAGCACTTCGTATGTTGTGTCCGTATATTTTTATATACAAGCCAAAGAAAATTTTTGAGGATCTTCAATGATTGAATGATATGTGTTGAAACCGATGTTTATGAAATGAATTTTAGAAATAAGTGTGGCATAACAATAAGTTTCTTACAAACAACAATCGGAATTATTACGATTGAGAAGCAAAATACATTTTTTTTCGCTCAATGTCGTTTCTGGAACTTGAATAAATGACGTTTTCTTCCTTTCTGACAAAATTAAAGGCTGTAATAAAATTTTCAACAGTCGAAGTAAGTGTGTTTCAGTGAAATCGTTTGCAGTGTTACAAAACACAAACATTCTGCTTTCATATAGGCCTATAAGCCTACAACATAAATTGTACTAAGCTGACAATTTTATAGTGTTTGCACTTATGTTTAATTAAGTTTACATGCTGTACAGTCCCCTCTGTGAAGCTAGAAACCACACGATGCGGCTGAAAAATTACCTACGTGCTTTATAATTGTAGCATATAGGTAGTGTAACCCTGAGTTTTAGGGTTTACAATACTAAAAGAAAATCGAAGAAAACAAATAATCACAGATGATATGATAGTGATAGGAGTGCATAAACAACTACATATATAAATAAAGTATTAAAGAAATAAGTTTTTTCCATTTGTTTAAGTGGGTGATATTCTCAATTTTTGTCATAAATTATGCCCTTACTTGAATTACAAGTTTCAAATTTAGACGTGACTAGAACAATAATCAGGTACACAGCTGCCACCAAGACAAAAGTAAACGTTTACAAAAATATTATATAAATATATTCCTAGTACAAGTTCACCATGTTAATAGGAACTATAAATTTACTTCTCCAAGAAGTTACATTTATCTCAATTATATACTGACACAAAGTTTACTAATAAATAATCTATACAAAATCAAGATACTGTTACTAGCCCAAAACGTGAAGACACACTCAATATGGGTATAATACAATCTGAAATACTACAGCAAACATTCCCCTGAAAGTTATACAAACCAAGACACTTAAGATGGGGCGAGCAACCAAAATTTTACGGCCCCGCGAAATTGAGACAACTCTCATTAATTCCCATTATCAACATGGAACCTTCCTCGGGCATAGTAACAGTCATAAATAAAAATAATCAAGCAATCCTGAGCTCTCCCAAAGCCCGGCCATCTCTGCCTTTCCCAATTTTTTTTTATGTGACGGGCCCCCATATCCCGCCACGTCAGCGTGTACCCCAGCTCAGTCTACTGGGTACTCCGACATGCATTATTTGCTAAGCGAAGGAAGGGATGAGGAGTGAGTGTGCCTCGAGGCAGAGCCTCATACACCTAAGTTGCGGTTCCTCTAAGGAAAAGGTGGCGTCCATCGCGGCCTAGCAGGGTTGAAAATGGAGGCCACGGCCGCGATTGGGGCCGTGACCTCCCCCCGAAGAGAGCAAGAGTCAGAATAAGGGCACAGAAAAACCAGCACAAATAGGATAGGGTGCTGGGAAAAACTGTGCGACAGGCGCGGCAGGGATAAAAATATCCGCATAATTAAGTGGTAGGCAGTGATAAAGATAGGTATGGCTTGATGTCCTGTTGCCAGGACACTAGAAAAGATGAGGTGGCTGGTGAAATGATATGGGATTGGCCGGCGGCTCCGGCCAATCAGAATGGCGGCTCAGCGAGCCTGTTTTCGCCAGTTGGGCCTGGGCGCCCCTGGCGACGACAAGTCGCACAAAGCCAGTTTGTCCGATTGCCAAGCTGTTAGGGATATTCCCGCGTCAGGCAAGCCTGGCACAACAATATTCAAAACAGCAATGTAGGCCAAGCCTACTTCTCGGCGACGGAAGCAGAAAACTGTGCAGCTCAGCCTATACACAGGCTCCATCTTCTCTCTTCTCGCAGACAGCAGTAAACCTTTCATTGCCAGGGTGGAGAGGGGGCGTTATCCCCGGGAGCCACCCACACCCTCCTCTCCAAAATATCCGTCGGTCTTGAATGAGTGGCTAGGCAGGCGAGGCATCCAGGATCTACCATGTGGCGGGCTAGGTCCACCGGCCCCGACGTCGAAGGTCCCCGATGACGTTGGTCCAAGTTCCGATGCATTCCATTTCTCGCTCCCCACTCACCCCGCAGTCCACAGTCCGCAGGATCCAGCAGTTGGATTCGTTACACTTCGCATTTTTCAGCACCTCGAGATCCCTCCAGGCCGCCTTGACCATTGGACTGCTTCCCGCAGAGCGCGTCGTCCGTCTTCATGCTGAGCTGCACAGTTCGCCGCCACTGCCGTCGACGGCGCTTGCTTGCTTGGTCCCGCGTCTGACACCAGTATTTATACCAGCCCTTGCCACCTCCCCTGGATTGTTGACCAATGAGAAACATCTCGAAGGTTCTTGGAGAAGGTCGTCGAAATCGCTCGCAGCGCCAAGACGGACACGTGGTGACACCAAGAAACAACACTGCAGTTGGCAGCCTGGAGAGCGTAGCTCCCGTCATATGACGTCAGGTAGCTCGCCAAATCCGCAAACAGGCGGGGATTCAAACTAGCCCCTGATTTCGGCAATCTTCGGCAAGCTTCGGCACGGGGTTCAGCTGACTACGCCAAGCCAATGAGCGCCTGACGCACCGACGTCATCACCAGCAAACATTTTGGCGAAGGTGTAGAGAACAGCAGCAAACTCGCCCAGCGTCATTTCGCTGCACGAGGTCTTGAAGCCAAGTGCTCTAACTCAAGCGGTAGGCCTAATGATGTAGGTGCTAGAGGTAAGTACAACATATGGTCGGTATATGCAATATCTTTATTTTGTCATTTCATTAGCACAAATTTTTACTTAAAATTCAAATTCGTCAGTTGTGTCGTACACACATTGCCGGCTATCGAGTGTACTCAGGAATCACAACCAGGTGATTAAACTTGCAGCTATACTTAGATTTTCTTCAGCATGACATATCTGAAAGAAGCGCCATGTTGCATGGGACCAACGCAACCTTCTTACATTATACTGGATCATTCCTGATGTCCGCTAATAATACTGTTCTGAACAACACAGTGTGTCAGTGGATATTCCCGCAACAGTACAATATAGCAATAATGGTATGTTGTTAATCAAGATCAGCCCACTTATGTACTACTGAATGCTCCCTACCTAGTCAAGAACTTCATCAACAGCATACTTTATCCAACTCAACTTGCCCAGATTACTTACTAACTTAGCTTCGAACCTATTTTTGTATTATTTAAAAACGCTGGATAAATTTATTACAATCAAAATAGAATTAATGAACAAAGATGATTCATTGTCGATCATATATATCAATTAATATCCTGTTTTGTAAATTTGCACTACAGTTTGATAGTAATCACGACTCTCCCTGTTTATATTTTGTAATGTCAGTCTCAAGTTAAGACAACATTTACTTAGCACGTGAAGGAAAAAAAACATGTTAGTTTCATTTTTACAGTTAAGAATCGCTACTGGCATTTCATAAAACATGAATAGCACATAAAGTTAAGTGCAATAAGAACTGGAAAACTTACTCAAGTTATTTTAAACTCATTTTGTATAAATAATTCAAAACTTGTTGCAAAGTCACTTAGGCCCTATTTGAATCAGACATATATTGTTTTTAAACTTTTTATACCATTGTTATTAACTATTAATTGTTTTATTTATATATTATATATATTACACGTTATGTATAAAATGTGTAACAAGTATGGTACGGTATGCAGAGGTTGAAGGTCTTTGATTAATAAAATAAAGTATTTAAATGTAAATCTAATTTATTTACTGCTATCTACAACAAGATGCATGAAAATAAATAACTACCAATCACTACTAAGCGTCCTCTTTCAAGTCACAAGTAATAATGGCAAGGAACAAATAATTACTATATACATAATGGTTATAAATTCCAAACAATAAAGTATAAGTCCTGTATGAAAGGTATCAGTATATTAAACGTCCCTCTACACACTCCACAAATGGTACACCCAATGTCCTAACTCGGAGCACCCCGATGGTTCTCTTCAAGTCCCAGAAAGCTCTCGTCGACACTACACCTCGCAGCACACAATCTTGAGCACCGCTTACAACCCACCACTCTCACTCGTACACTAGATGGCTTTCAGTAAAAGCTCTCTCAGCCTGTGGCGCAGCTCTTTTATACTCCTAAGTAAGTCTTTGTCTCGGAATTACGAGGAACATGTCACATCGAGGTTAAAGCACAGTTGGGAGACAGTGAGTAGGTTAAAGAATTATCCAGGTCATGATATACCAGGTAAGCGTGCAGCTGTCTGCTGCGGCAAGACACAGAAATTCGAGCCGTATAGCGCGCGCAATTAAACTTTCCTCCTGCCGCTGGTCGTCTCAACCTACACTGCTAGCATGACATTCGCGGCTCGCGTTCAATGAATTACTATCAGTACGGGAGCAGAGTTAGGTAGGCTAATATAGGTTAGTTGTACGCCACGATTTTACCACGGCCGAGATGTGGCAATGGTAAAAGAAGGAAGTGTAATACATTAAATGTAGGGCTATGCGGTTAAAAATATTTTCCTCGTACAAACATGAAATCTTGTTAGTATAAATCATGTGCTGCAATTGTGCTTAACTAATAACACGTATATCACTGTGTTAAACTATGATCTTTGAACTGTTTCCAGCCCTTGATCAGATATGTTAGAAATGTGCAATGTTATATTAAAAGCAAGACTAATAGTCTAATTTCATTCAAAAATATTTTTGTTTCGTCGGTAATACAGCGAGAAAGAAGTTGGAACAAATATATTTGCGGTTCTCTACAGTTGTTTTCCCTAAATTTGTATAAATGCTCACTCCTACTAGCAATTCTTAATGTATCTCAAATGTAGTTTATGAGAACGACCTAATATACATACAAACAGCACTCAAAACACACATTCAAATAGCTTAACGAGCAGTACTTTACTCCTGAATTTCATTGATAGTTTTTACGGAAGAGGGAAAAATCTAAAAAGGGGAAGAAGTTTGAAATGCAAACAAAAATCATCACACAATATTTATGAGAGGTGGCCTACTGTTCGTTATATCAAAAATATATTCTTTCCACACTACATTATACAATAACTGTGCCCTTCACATTATTATTATTATTATTAATTAGCACAAATATATTATTTGCCTGAAGAGAAGAGATTTTTGAAGGAACCAGCAACACTTGTATTCGCAACCAAGAGAAGGTAAACTTTATTTTTAAATATTTCTTTCCCATAACTAATACCGAGTAACAGTCAAATAAGTCTGAGTAAAGACAAACTTGTTCAACATTCAGGAGGTAGCATAATTTGCTGTCTAAAGCAATCACTTCAGCAAGCTTCACATGACGCGAAATTGTTTCTGAACACGTTCAAAGCAAACCTTGCACGAGAAGTGTTCTAACATATGGTGTATCTTATGCGAGATAAGAAGATATAACACGTAATATTTCCTGGAGTAAAATAGCGCAAGATACGTGACACTTGTGATCCAATGTTGTCAATGAGACTTAACCACAAAACTATAGGCCTAACTACAGCGTAACATAAAATGTGGTATGCTAAGAGGATGTCAAAGGCAGGAAATGTTGTAATGATAGAGCACTCATTTTTAACATAGCTTCCCCTGTATGTACGAATGAATGGAACTGAATATTTCAATTCAATTTTCGCCCACTTCCAAACGTTCTAATTATATGAAATTTTACACGCGTGTTTATATTCAATGACAGTACAATAACTGTATAGCTATAACCTGATAATCACGCACATTATAAAAAAATTGTCAACTTGAATATTTCCAATTCATTTTTTCGTCTACTTCCAGACGTCTCAATTAATTGATATTTTGATGCACGTATTAATAATCAATTACTATACAATTATTTCATACCAATGACCCGATATTCTTGCCGATTTTGAATCTTTTCAATAAAATTATTCACCGACTTCCAAGACGTTCGAATTATTTTCCACACATGTTAAGAATCAATGACAATAGTCTCTGAACTATGACCTGGTATGCTTACCCATTATAAAAAATGGCCGTCTGGAGTCTTTTCATTTTAATTTTTCACCCACTTCCCGACTTGTAAATTATTCGAAAAACATTAGCACACGCATTAAAAATATGTGACAATACAATAATTTATAGGCCGTTCACAATAAAGTGAGTACAGCATAGAGTTTTTTTTAGTCGTTTTCCAGCCATCTTTACAATTTTTATTATGAAAACTGCCAGGTTACTAGAATACGATGTCAACGTTTCAGCACCCTCAACAGTTAACATATATTGGCCCATTGAAACGTATTTTTAATTAATTACAAGTTCTGCTGAGTACTCAGTTTATAGTGAACAGTCTATAATAGCTATGAGTTGGTAATCTCATCAATTATTTTAAAAATGCCGCTGACTGCGACAGAAAAACACAGTTTTGTAGCTGTATGATTTGAAAAGTTGAAAATAATCTTTAAATTCGTATTAAGATTTTGTTTAACAGCGTTCCGATGTCCCACAGTTCAATATAACTTAATTATTTTAATGAGCTTCAAATAATGTTCAAAATAATTGACCAAAATTTTAACATTAATTCAAACAATAGAGTGGGGTGTGTGTATTTTTTCTAAGCCAGCGATAAAAATCTTAAGAGCCGTGATATCAAGCACCACACTTAATTTTTTTGTCAACGAATACATTTTTACTTTAAGTTTATTTAAGAACAGCTAGGTTACACGGAATTGTACGACATCGTACATGTTTATAGGTATGTGTACTACATCTAGCACCGCCCTACAAGTACACAAGTTGACAGTACTAAGTTAAAGGCTACACTGATAAAAAGCACGTCAAACGCCATCATGGCTCATTTCTTACATGGTTTTACATAACCCATGGTTAGTAGAAGGAAAGTAATCCCAAAATGCAAAATCGCAGTCATTAGACAGTTGCGTGTGACGTAGCTCAGCGACCCGAACACTGCGGCATTTCGAATTATACATGTTTTAAAATGCTGCATTTCATAAAATACTTAACTGTGTTAGTCATTCTAACAATATATTTACATAGTGCCAGTTGTTAAGTATGCAGTGGATATGTTTGTTTTATTCTTTATATTTGATATAATACGTTCAAAACATACGTTATTTCCGGGTAAACTGTACGTTATAATAAGTTAAAGTACGTGCCTCGTACCAAACAAACGGCGAGTTTTAAAGCCGTTTCTAACTTATGCACCTACATGGAGTTATGTTGTGTTAGGCTATGGGCATCTTTTTTATATATATATATATATATATATATATATATATATATATATATATATATATATATATATATATAAACTGTTGTGACAGTGTCTATAAAAAATTGATGCTGATTTTGCCTATAAACACAATTGGCTGTAGGAAATTCCTCATTCGGTAGGTTACAACAGTTTTACGCCTTTGAACTTTCAGGTGATTGTTAACAGTGGATAAAGTAATACAAAAGTATATTTTTCAACAATTTTTTTTTTATTTTTAAATCTTTCGTCTAGTGTTTCCCGAGTCCCGACTCAAAGCAGTGTCATACAAAAATGTTTCAAATTTCGCTTGGTTGCTTTGTGTGCCAAGCAATAACAATTGCCTGGTTTTCTTAGATGCTTTATTTTATTCTTTGTTTCTCAATATTCGGAGGAAATAAAAAATCCTGGGAAGGGGGATTGTAGGGAGAGGGGTTAAAAGATTATAATGTCAGCACATCTCTCAGGCTTGTTTATTTGTGTAAACTTTCTAAAACCATATGCTAAAAAATTAATCTTAATTATACTGACAGTTGGTCAGCATTTCAAAATTTCAAGATTATCGTAATTTACCTAATAGGCCTAAGTAGAGTAATTCCACTATCACAGTCCAACACACTGAAATTATTACTGATATATATATATATATATATATATATATATATATATATATATATATATATATATATATATATAGTTTTAAATATTGGCACACAGTAAGCCTACCTATTTAACAAATTCAACAATAATGCTCTCCTGAACTAACCAGAATTCATCTCTGTCATCAGATTAGGCCTACACTACAAAGCATCCACTCTCTCACTGTTCTCTCCAGCATGGACTGTGACTTACTCTCCGTCCTAGCCTACACATTTTGGACCATCACACTGTTGTCCCTTCTATACAGTCAGCCAGTCTTAACTTCAACTTACCCAACCCTCTTCCATCCTCATTTAATCAGCCTGTACAGTCTGACTGGTCTCTAAACCCTATTCATGCCCTTTAGAAAGGACTACCCCAATTCGTTCATCATGAGAGATGGCCTAAAATTAGCTTCTCCTTTCTAACTTGTCATTGTTTTCTCCACCTAACCTTTACCCATTTGGCTGCCCTTCGTTGCACCCTCTCCATTTCCCTCACCAAAACTTCCATGTGTGGGTCCCATACTACAGTAGCATATTCTAATATAGACCTAACCATAGTGTCATATGCCTCATCATTCACCTCAGGGCTGATTCCCTTCAGGACCCTTCCTGGAACACCCAGGGCATATTTCCCCTTAGAACCTACTTTTTGCACGTATTTTATCCAGCAAAAATGTTTTTGCAGCGCGACGTAAGGTATTTGTCTTCGGATGCAACCCTGTATTTTGACCTCCCCATTTAAAAACTTCCTCACTCCTTTTCTTTTTCTTCGTAAATCGTACTGCCATTATCTTTTTCACATTAACCATCATTTTACTACTGATAAGCTACATTGTTACCTGCTCATTACTCTCCTGCAACTTTTCTGTCCTACCAGCATTTTCATTTTGAACAAACAATCATATGTAAACAGACTTAATTTGCTATCCACGGCCACCTTCATGTTATGATATTTGAAAGAACTATGCAATAGGAGCGCATGACTGGATTTATTTGCTTGGACATACTTCATTGCGAAATAAATGACTGCCAAAAAAAACTAAAAATAAAATAAGACAAGAAAACATAAATAAGCACAGTATACTTTAGTCATCAGGATACATACACAACATGAAATTCCAAAACTGGAATCTGGTCAGATAAAACAAGGAACAAACAGAAAATGAAACAGTCTCCTCATCAGTCGCACTCGTGTTCCTGAACCCTGTGTGTCTACCTGATGACGGGAACAGATTCCAGTTCCCGAAACGTCGTTAATACTGACTGTTTGGAAAACTAATGTGTTTTTATTTTGTCTCATCGTTTGTGTTGTTTGTTGTTTTTTCTGTTTGTGTCCGACATATTTGTGTTTTGTTTAGTCTCATCGTTGTGTCGTTTGCTGTATTTCTGTTCGTGTTTTTGTTTCGTCTCATCGTTGTGTCGCATGTCAACTTAGGTTTCTTTTTTATAATTTTGTTATTTCTTTCATTTCCTGTTTGTTCCTTGTTTTATCTGACCAGATTTCAGTTTTAGAAATTCATATTGTGTATGTATTCTGATGACTAAAGTATACTCTGCTTATTTATGTTTTCTTGTCTTATTTAATTTTTAGTTTTCTTTTGATAGTCATTTATTTCGCAATGGAGTACACCTTCCTGTTGTTTACCGTAACTGAAAACTGCAGGGGGCCCAGTACATTTCCCTGTGGAAGCCCCGATGTTACCCTTCCTTCCTGTGAAAAAACGTCCCCTGCTTTCACCCTCTTTCTCCGTTCTCACAAGGAATCGCTGATACACCTCACCACCTGCATGTTCTCATGGACAGGAAGTACTATGAATATAGCACACTTTTGCTAAACAAAGATGATATAATAGCAAAAAATAATTACATTTCCACAAAAACCTGGATAGAATTGCCTAACATGTTACTGTATGAAATGTGCAAGCTTTTGAAAGGAGATAATGTTAAATAAATGCATCATTTTACAAACAACCAATTTGCAAAGGTTGAAAAAATATTCTTTCGTATGTTTGTAACAATTTCATATACTCTGAGTGCACGTGAGTGTGTGCTTACATCTATCGTTTTTCAGGAATCTTATGTGCCAAGTTTGACTCAACAACTGCCTTTCTTTAAACCTGCCAACCCCTACAAGACTTGTAATGAGCTACGCTTAAACACAAATTTTCAGCATGCAAACTAGGAAAAGGCGCTTAAAATTACAGTTGTTGAGAGTAGGTATGTGTCGTATTCATAGTACTAAAAAAAATTAGAGTAGACAATTCTGTCTGATTGAGAGGAGTCACTAATAAGAAATTGTCTGTAAATCCAGAGTTTGTGCATTTACAGTGAAACCTCGTCATAAAGAGTATGGCTTCAAAACGCCGCCTTCACTATAACAATAACTTTTATGTGCACTCTCTCTTTAATACATGTAAATTGTCTGAATACAACACAAATCTTCTATAAATGTTTGTGTGGCCGTTCACAGTTGTTATAAAGAAATTGCACCGTACCTGTACCTTTGTATTGTTCTGGAAATATAGCGTAGTTTGTAATACACATCCCAGCATCTGTTATGGTGTGCAATATTATTGTACTGTTGTAAATAAAATTTGTGAGCTATCGGACTACAAAAACCACAATGACGACCTAGAAGCGTGCAAGCTTTGGAATCAATTACTGCTCACTCACCACTTACCTCATGGCCTTAAGTTCAAGGCTGTGTACCCTCAACTAGCATATATCTTCCCCTGAGAACTTCTCTTTAACAAAACTACATTTCTCTGGTCAAATTATAACAACTGTATTCCCTGAATTTTAATGATGTAACTTATATTTGAACCATAATTTGTGTACTTCAGCAGGTAATTAAGATTCTGTGGATTTAAGTGTGCTTGACACTGGTGTTTATCAGCTTACCTAGCAGAAACAAAATTGCTGACTTAAATACGTGAGACACTGTTACAAAGTTTTACAAAAAAATTGGTCTCCTTAAAAAATATTATCACTTAATGAACTCGCTCTCATTGTTGAATTTCGTACTCATACTTGGACCGCCAGCTGTCGCAGACCAGACTCGTACACGTACTCCTCAAGCATATGATAAACACAAGATGAACCCTTGGAAAATGGACAACTCCTTAACCCATAACATTAGACGAATTCCTCTTCTTCTCGGACTTCTTGGCCTTACTCACCTTTCACCAATTTCCTTGTGATAAACTTAGGTTATGACATTTAAATAAGATTAATTTGGGGGTTATGCAACAAGGCTACGGTTTTAACCAAAACTATGCATCACTATGAAAGAAATTCAAATAGTTTGACTTGTATTTTTTATTTATTTTTTAGAAAGTTTTGAGCAAAGTTTTACAAATCCTTCACAGCATTGTAATACACAAAATCAATTGTTTGGGGCACTCAGGAACACGTAAATTAAAGAATAGACTGTAAAACATCTTGGAGAAAAGCGAAGAGGGTAAATTTAGCACCGATGAAGTCCAAACGAAGATCATAAAGTTCCCACATCTTAATAAGTAAAAGAAGAATACTGGGTGGTGAAGACCATACCCAGACGCCCTAATGGATACATACATAGACGGAAGAAAACATTTTGTAGAGTTCAAACAAGTCCAAAATCGGTTTGAAAGAAAAGAAGACCGCGGGCGTTACCTGTTGCATGTTAAGAGTGTGTGGTACATAAGTCAATGCTAAAAGCATTAATCTATAACTGTAGGTTTCTTGATGCCAATTTTTGAAAATTAAACAATAGCAATCCTAGACAGTCGTTTTAGCCAACGTTTTAAACAAAATTGTTTCTAGTCTTACGAACTTCTGAGGCACAATCTCTGACGCCGGAACCTCGTGAATTTAACTGCGGAGCAAGAGATCACGCGTAACGAATTAGTAATTCTAGATAATCATTTACTCATAAGGATGGCAAATACCATTATCTAGGATTGTCATTGAGTATTTTATCCATATTGGATTCGAAAAAAACGTAGAAATCAATTTATGTTTTCAGCATTTATTTATCTACCACGCACTCGTAAGTTACCACTCCAAAAAACTTTTCTATATTCTTGGGCTACTGCCCTACACTTATTTTTCATAATTCTTTTCAAATCAATGCACGGACTGGGGTTACACCCTATCAGAATCCGGACATCCGGAGGGCCGGGGAACAACTCTAACAAAACCAAGCGCATCGCTGCTAGCATCCCTCTCGCCTGACCTTCACTACCACTCTCCTATTTGCTACTAAATACATCCACCACCCTCTAGAGACTACATGAAACCCACGCCTCTTTGATATTTGGCATCCTGCAAACCTTGTGGCGCAATACTTGCAAACAGAGACCACAGCTTGTTGCAACCCGGCCAACCGGCTGTAACTGGATGAAGCTACACTATTGTGCACACCTGCCTATAAAAAACCATCTGCTTTTTCCTTGAGTCCCCAAAGCAACACAACACATACCCACATGAATAAAAACCTGAATCACCCAGCTAGCACATGGATGACTTTAGGTCATCCATTTCAGGTCCAGAGAGGATCACAGTGATAATCCAAGAAATGACTGTCAATGGACCACCTATAGTCATCCTGGATGGAGCAAACAAGAGCAAAAGAAAACATATTTACTTCTGTCCACGAGAGGATGAAAAATGGGCGACCTATCGAGCTCCAAAAGAGATGACTTATGGACAATATTAATATGTTGCCTAAGGAGATCCTCATAAGGTCCATGGAGGATAACAAAGAGGACAATTGAAGTGACTGCCAATGGACTGCCTACGGACGTCCTGGAGGGAGCGAACAAGAGCAGAAGTTTATTTATGTTCATGCGTGGATGTAACAGGGATGACCTATGGAGCTCCAAAGGGGATGGCTTATGGATGACAATCTGTTACCTATGAACTGCATATGGACCTCCTTGAGGGAGCACACGAGAACAAAAGAATGTTCCTGTCTATGCGAGGATGAAACCGGGACTACCTATGGATCTCCAAAGGGGATTACTTATGAATGACATTAATATTTTGCCTATGGACTGCCTATGGACTTACTTGAAAGAGCGGACAGGAACAAAAGAATGCTTCTGTCCATACGAGAAAGAAATCTCTCACTCATAGATTTTCACTGAACACATAATATATTTTATCGACAAATTCTCATTTTGTTAACATGAAGTTATACTTGAAATGACAGAGGCCTTCTGCTCTAGCTACATGTTACATGCGAAGAGTGGGAAGGCTTGCCAGGGTGTACAAGATTTTGAATGGATGGGAGGATGAGGTGTGAGGTAAGTTAGGCCACCTTTTAACTACGGCAGAGTAGCCTATGGAGGAAGAAGTAATAATAGTGAGAATATTCATACTTTGAAGAACAGAATAGGGTCAAAACAGTCTATGCTTAGGAAGTTGGTAAGGGGGTGAAATTTACTTCTGGCTGGAAGAGTTGGTGAAGGCAAAGGATGTTTAGAAGGGGTTTAGTAAGTGCTTGAGGAAGCAGTTACAGCTTGCCATCCGGTGGGTGCACAATTGCAAGTAAATTACTACAATTAGGATATTATTACTGAAAGATAAAAGCAAACTGCCTACACATTTACTACTACAAGTTATTAGACAAGGAACTGTGAAGGGCATTCATTAAAAGTATAGAAGAAACAAGCCACTATATTTAAACTAAGTAAGTAATAATCTGATAGGCTCACTGAATAATAGGCAATAATTATCATTCAGGTCTGGTAAATAATATTTGACAGCACATGTATTCTAGAATGACAATGCCCTTACCTGCATTTGGATTTATTTAACTTAATGCATGTTAAAACACTCTGTTTGTAATCTGATAAGGTCATATTTAAAGTTTCAGAGATCAACATTTACAAAATCACATGACATGTCGATTAGGACTCAGCAATTAGGACTAAATTTAAAGATACATAAATGGCAACTTCAGTATCACTAGACTTCTGATCTTTACTAGATGCAATGGAACTGTCAAATTAATTAAATGTGCTAAACACCAATAAAATTTGCCAGAGCATGCACTGCCACACAACTAATTGCCGTCATGTAATTGTAAATTTAAAGTTCTGTTCTGTTATTATTATAGTTTCATTCTTGCAGATAGAGACTGTCGCCTGGTGGCAAGTCTACATCCCACATTCACTCTCTCTCCAGACCCACCTGAACAATCCAACCCTCTCCAGTTACTCTCTCGGCATGTTCCACTTCCTCACCGACCTCACCATCGACTGCCTACCCCTCCCCATTGTCCTCTAAACTCTCTGGATCTACTTGATGTTGTTCCCTCTCCCTCTGTAGTCACTCCTGAATAACTGGAAACCTAACTCCCCCATACACCCTCACTCTTCACTACCTTGAATATAACAAGCCTCTCCACTCTTCGCCTGACCTTCAAATATTTCCAACCCATTTCTTTCATCATCACTTTTACTCATATTCTCGCCCCTGCCTTATCCATATACCCTTTGCCACCCTCCGCTGAACCCTGTACAGCTCCTGTACCTATCCTTCCTTGTAAGGGTCCCACTCTGCCACTGTATATTCCAGCACTGGACGTATCATTGAGGTGTATGTATGCTTTCTCCTTCACTTCACCACTGACTCTATACAGGATGCTTCCTAGCATTCCCAGAGCCGTTCTTCCCTTTAGAAACTACTCTTTCTAATTGCCCTTTCCCCCCTAGTTTTTCTTGTAACACTACTTACTCCTAAGTACTTGTACTCTGTAACCTCCAATACCTCCTATTCGCCCCATTTGTATACGAGCCTGCTCTTTATCCTCTCATCGCCTTTGTCTTCTTGACATTATGCCTAATTTTATTATTTTCTGTCCATTCTAGTACTCAATGTCTGCCTGCAAACTGATCCCCTCGCCTATCTCCGAATACACACAATCATCCACATACAACCTTACCTTACCATTCACGTCCACTCTCATGTCATTTGAATAGTAATAATGATAATTTAGTCTTGCCATTGGGCAAGCGCCCAGTGACAAGCAGCCATACACCCCTACAAAACCCTCTCCAAAGCCTTCCTAATCTGCCCCACACCCCCCAACGACACCACCTCCTCTTGCAACAAATTCCATTCCCTGACCATACTAACCAGCATCGACTGTAGTCCCCGCTCCGTCCTTCACCAAACCCGCTGTATCTTTTTACTATTATTGCCTCTGCCCCCATATCCACCCTTATCTAGATGTTCAGCTAGTGCACTCCACCCTCCATCCCGTTCCACTATCTTATACATCATAACCAGTCTTTCCACCATCCTCCTATCCCTCAGTGAGTTTCATCCCATATTCTTCATCATTACTGATGGCCTGAAACTACTTTAATCCTCTCTACCCTGCCCTCATCTTTTCCCCTTACCCTTCACCCATCTGGCTGCCCTTCTTTGCACCTTCTCCAGTTCCTTCACCTCCACCTCAACATGGGGTCCCACTCAGCTGCAGCGTACTCAAGAATAGGCTGGACTATGGTGTTGTAAACCTTCTCCTTCACCTCCGAGCTGGTTCCCCTTAAAATCCTGCCCATCATTCCTAGCAATTTCCTACCCTTTGCGACCACTTTCTGAACTTGGCTTTTCCACCCAAGATTTTCATGTAGAACTACTCCTAGGTGACTGTTGTAAATGTTACAGTATAAACAAAATGAATCACTGCATATTTATTAAATTGGAATTAAAATTTAGTGTGTTGTACGGGTGACGTCTAGCAGAACCAAAGCAAAATTGTTTATACCTACGACTATTTCGCTGTCATAAGCTGGTTTGTACAGTTACTTAGATACGTTTACATTGTACAGCAAAATGAACTTAATTTTTTCGTTTGTACTATTAACAGTACGGTTATGAGGTCATTTCGTAGTCGTTCTCTGCAATACGAACCAGCTCGTTAATACTTTCTGTCCTCCCAACAATGTACTATTTTCATAATCTTGTAAGTTGTAATACTGAATGTGTGAAGTATCCGAATGAACTTCAATATTCTGTAAATATTTTTAACTCTCATCAACATTACCTACAAACTGTTAAAAGCAATTTACTTCAAATAAAACAAACACTTTCAATATAGCATCATGCGAAACCAATACATTTGATACAGTTGTTTACAATCCATGGTCTCCTGCCTACGTCATTTTCCGAAGACACCCGAACGATCCGAACACATTTTTGCCGTTTTGGGACGACCTTCTCTTCATAGACCTTGCACAGTAGGTATTCATGCATACCAAATATGGCAGTTCACACAGCATAACTGAAAGAACATATATGATTAAATTCTCCAGCATATGCCTTCTGAACACCCTTTATTATACAGGTAAGCCAGTATATCAATGTCCTTCCATAGCTCTTGTAACAATGTCACTGTTCACTGAGCGTGGCTTCGTAGTTAAGTGTGATGAATATATTGCAAATAATGTTCACCGAAACGCACTACACCACTGTTTATATCCAAGACTATGTCGCTCTAGAAGGAAGTGGAGAATGCTCAGTGATGATCCTCTTAGCATACCAGTGAGATATTATGTACACTCTTGTTATTTCTGTACATCAATTCACTACAACGACAAAGTTAAACTTATTATAGTTATATGGCGTCTGACCAACATCTTGGAGAGGGGAAAAGGGGGCTGGCTATAGCACATTATAAAGTAGGTTGTCTTGTCAACAATTTTTGACCATCCATAGCTTGTGTATGCCGATATGTATGTCGCGCACCCAAAAAGCTTTCAAACTAATCTCATCAGAAATCGAAAACAATTTACTCAATATACTTCAGACAATTCGTAGTGTATTTATGAACTGGTCTTTCAACTATTGTATCCACTAATTATATTGGTGTGAAATTTTTTTTAATTAAAATATATAGACAGTGCCTTGTTAACTACTGGAAAAAAAAGCAGACCAATACAATCCAACAGTAATTTTTTTTTACTCTTCAGTCTTCCAAAAAAAATATGTTATCAGTGGACGAAATAAACAGAAAAATCTATGTTTAAAGTTTTCCCACATTTTAATAAATCTGTAAATCGCTGATATTTTGACAGCAGGTAAGAGCCCGAGATTATTTCTGCAGCGCGCGAGCCACATCAGCGACCCCACCACAACCTTGCTCTCGGTTTATTTGCATTGCATCTGATATGTACTGTTAGTTCTTTATCTTGTATTTGCTATAAAGTTTTGAACTTTAATGCTACTTATTACCATAAGTTAAATGTAAAAAATATCAAATAAACATAAACACTATAAAGTCTCTTCTTGCCCAAATTTTAATGCAGCAAAGTGAATTACACTGTTAGTTGTCACTCGTGCCACATAAAAGGTAGTTTTATAAATACAGTTAAAATAGCATTTGACGTGGCCACATAGCACAAGGGGATTGCGCGATGACGTTTACTGCGTTAATCGACTTGGATTGCCGGAAGGGCGCCAGTCCGTCTAAACTTGAATTTACCCGGCCGGACACGGGACTCTTGCACTCAGGGTCGTGTTGGCCGTCGGCCATGTGACTGTCCCTTGTACTGACCACTTACGTGATAATACCTAACGTTACGCTGGGGAAGAGTATTCTAGGGCTCTCTTCCACGCCCGACACACAAGTAAATACACTTACAAAACACTGCACTAAAAATATATATTAGAGCGGCACCTGCCGCTT
>PNEQ01006835.1:0-19536 GCA_003012365.1 Medauroidea extradentata
GAGTAAATTTCGAAAAACCCTTGAATCACGTTTTAGAATACTTTATTGGTATCTCGTGGACGTAAAAAACACAACATTAGCCCGCTGGGTTCAAGATATATAGACGATTAATTGAAAACGCTTTTCACCACTTTTTACCCCTTTTCACGTCCTTAGGTGGCGAATTTCGAAAATTCCTGAAATTTCTTTTTAGGTATTTCAGTAAGCATCAATCCTTAACAAATATCACGTCTCTATGTAAAAAACTATGGGATCGATATATATAAGAAAAAAAAATATCTGGTACAAATACAAAATAAAATAATGATGATGAAAATTGCGGTAGATCGCGCCCTTCAACTTCCTTTTCCACCATTCAGAATTTTAAAAAAAATATTTATTTGAAAGCTTGAAAAAAGGATGATAATTTATTTTTAAAATAATATTTCTTACATGAAATGTGAGGGACTAAAAATTTTTGATCAAAAACATTCCTTTAAAAATTTTTTAAACTAAAAAAAAATAGTGATTTAAAAAAACCAAAAAAGAAATACTAAATTTAATATCGCAAGAAATTAAAAACCACACAAACTAAGACACAGGCAAAAATTGGTAACTTGGCAACATCTCAACTATAATTTGCTTATGTGGGAACAGTAATTCCTTACAATTTGCAGAAATTAGAATTTGTTTGCATAACTCCATTGTAAATATTTATATATTACTGCCGCGAATTACGTACCTAACTGAAAAAAAAAAATTAGCAATAAATGTCACCACAATAACTTATACACATCTGTTTTTGTTATTCACATGGTCATTTTTATCTGTAATTTCTTATGAGCATGGAAAAGTTTCTGGTAATAATATTAAAATTTAACATTCATATTTCAAAACGGTACAGTAAGGTGAATAAATTAGCACTATGGTTCGACAGACATTATGTAACATTTCAATACTAGAGGACAGAATTCGCACTTAAATTGTGCATGCTTAGCCATGTTAATTTGAATTTCGCGGGCGTGTTACCAGTTCCTGCCGCTGGAGGCGTTGTAGTAGCGTGTCTCCCGTCTCGTCCATTGAAAACGGCCCGACTTTCCCATATTGTCCTCTACCATATTTGCTTCGGCTGCTAAAACCGAACACTGCCGAAGAACGAAGATCTCTCCACAACCTCCAATACAGATTTGACCCACTGCAGAAAACATCTTGAGCATCTTTGTATGTAGTACAATTAACGTTAACCAGGCTACGGTTAATTCTACTACAGGTTAGAAAGAAAATGTGTATTCTTATGGGAGAGTTAGGCACAGGGAACATTTCTGCCGCTAGTATCGTTGCTATCGCAAAGGGGCCAGAAGTTTACGAAACTGTAGAAAAATTAAATTTTAATAGGCTTGGAAATTACAGAAGTAATCGGTTTGCACCCATTACCGATTCCAGTGCTCAAGTGACAGAAATTGTCCCTGTGACAAACTTTTAACGTTGATCTTTCTATAACTTGTAGTAGAATTATCTTTAACCAGATATAGGCCAACCTTATCTTAGAACTCGTTCCTGTGACATCATGATCCCTCGCCCAGGCGAGGATTACGCGTGCGTGCGGGAGCAGCAGGTTCGCCAACTGCCGCGGGGGGACGGCGCTAACTGTACCTGCAGAGTGTCGGCGAGGCGCCTGAACCACCTTGAACTCGGCCCCTGCCTCTCCTTGACCCACTTCACGGCTGCCTGACTGCGGAGGAACTCACACCGGGGCCGGCCCCTGGCCAGCTGGCGTGGCCGATACATCAGTCTATATAGTGTACGGTCGCTAATTTTTTTCCCCTTTTCTCTACCATTGTAGATGTCGAAGAACTCCACTATGTTGAATTTCAAGGGCACGGTCTGCCGCAGTTTTCGTAGTCATATATTTATATTTGTATCAGTTGTTTTTTTACTTATTTTAAACATAAATTGTTGCTAAATTTTGCTCTTATGATTTTTTTGTCTCTCATAGTTATTGCGTAATGACCCGTAAATAAAAAAAAATTGACATTTTTATTTCAAATTTCAACTTTTTTATTTAAATAAAAAATGTTATATTTTTTACTTTTATGTAGGAGACCTTGCAGCCTACAACATCGTTATTCATTGTAATTTTTTGTTTTTTTTTTTTTTTTTCAGTTTGGTGTGTCAGTTGGTTTTAGTGTAGTACATAAATCAGTAACATTCACAGTTTTATATTTACGAACCACTACGCAAAAGTTCTGAATGATAAAATTTTCTTGCTAGCAAAATTTAGTCACAATTTAAATGTCTAAAATAAGAAAAAAATATCTGACACAGTATAAAAATTTAAAATTAATTATGAAAATTTCCATAGACCAGGGTCTCCCTCGTGCTGAATTTTACATTTTCGAATCTTAATATTTTGCTTTCGTTCAATTTACTAAACATTTTTTCACTGTAGCGTTTTGACACTATACAAATGTTGTAATACTTAAACCTTTAAATTTATATGTGATTTACTTGGCTTTGAATAGGTGGAAAAATATGTATGATTTAGAAATAATGTTTGACTAACTACACCTTTATTGTTGGTCAGATGTTATGGCTTAATGAGTATATCGCAAGCTAATGTATATTATAGTAGCGTTATAGTTAAATATTTTAAATAAGTCTAATCAACCATAAGAAACAAAAAAAAAAAAATCAGTAATTCGGACATGGTTTGGGATGCCCCAACTTAAACCAAATATATGACTTCCTGAAAAAAAAAAAAAATAGGGTCTGTGTAGCGCTGTTTGCAGACACTTTTTTTCAGGAGAGAATTGTTAAAATCACACACACTTATAAGCTCCAAACTACTCTTTTTTTTAGATAATCACACCTTGAACTATCTCTCTGCCTTGTCTAACTTAAACTATGCCTAATTAACTACATACTTACAATGTAGGCACATGTTGAACGCAATTTCGGCAGGTAGTGACTAAATATGACGTTATAGACCACGACTTCGAACGGTGTGCAGAGTTGCAGCTGATACAAGTTTATCGTAAAATTTTCAAATCGCGTGAGTGATGACTGACCAGGGGAAAAAAAAAAAGAACATTTCAGGTCTTCCAAAGAGCTTTAAACCCCTTTCTCCTGCGGTTTATTTTAAACGTGCAAACTACTAAAGATCACATAGAAGCGAGCTACCTGCGTCACCGGCAAGAATACTGCACGCATGTTCACTCATTTGCACTAAGGTTAATTCTAATACAGGTTAGAAAGATCAATGTTTGGCACAGGGAAAATTTCTGCCGCTTGAGCGCTGGTATCGGTAAGGAGTGCAAGCTGACCAATCACAGAGCTTTCCTGAATTTTAAGTTACATTAAGCTGATAATTTAAAACACTAAATTAGTTTATTTTCAATTTAAAGTAAATGAAAATGACTTATTTCCAAGCGCATTAAAATTCAATTTTACTACGGTTTCGTATTTTTCTTGTCCCTTAGAGATAGCAGCGATACTATGGGTAGAAAATTTCCGTATTCTAAACTCTCCCGTAAGAAAACACATTTTCTTTCTAACCTGTAGTAGAATTAACCTTACTTGCATATAGAAGATAGCAGGGTCAGCCAACCTTTTCCGAACTATGGCCATAAAGTTGATTCAGATAATGTCACGGGACACCATAGATAATTTTAACATTGACTACTTTTGTTCAGCTCAAAATATGAACTTTAGTCCAGGTGTCAGCACTCAGATTCCACCTCGCACCACACTGTCAGTCCACGTAAAAATAAATACGCAATGCCGTCAGACAAGAGACGAAATAAACCATTAATAACATTAAATGAAGAATTTAATATCTTATTAAATCCTAATACAAATATAGGAACAACATTAATTTTTATTTCACTTTTTACAATAATCATAATCAATAATATCTTAGGATTATCCCCATATACTTTTACAAGAACTAGACAGGAGGTAACACATACGCCCATTCTGAACTGTTCATTATCCTGTAAGTCTTAACACAGTCTCCAAGGTATTTAGAAAACTATCAAATAATATATATTTTTTGCAAATAATTTTAAAATATAGCGCAAGCGTTTCAGTTTTTGGCGAGCCAACCAAAATTAATGTCAATGTCAGGCCAATGTTTGGTCCGCGGGCATAGGGTTGTCTGTCTCTGAGCCACAGACTAAATAGTAACACTGACGTGAAGTGACGTGGCGGCCCGTTTTATACGGGTGAACTTCGCCGCATATTGGCTGCCCGAGGCTGTTGATCCCAGCCCCGTGTATGATTGGCTGCTGCGGATTACGGCAGGTTTCCTATTGGACTGGCTGCCGGCTAACAGGGCAACCGACTTACTCTGATTGGCGGTAGGGTTTCCGACATGTTGCTGGCCAGCGAAGCCATTTTGTTTGCATGTGTGACTCAGTTTACCGTCTTACCATATATTTCACTTCTGTATTTTTAAATATTCTATGCCTGAACTAGGGTAAAGCGTGATGTCGTTAGCTCTTCGGTACTCCAGCCTTTGACGCACAAAATATGTCTTCTACACAGGTGTGGCCATATTAACCAGAGCGACTAAAGTATGGTACAAGCAGGATTGACTACCCAGCTAAAATACTACGTCATAGTCAACGAGGCTGAGAAGTTTGTGCCCAAGCCTCTCTCACAGGGCAAGGACCTCCTGCGATGAAACGCCTGTACCAAGAACCAGTAATTACACCTAATTAGTGCGGTCGCTGCATCCTCCAGGATTCTGCCCTGCATCTGTACTTAGTAAGACAGCTCAGCGTAATTTCTCCTCTTCTTTCTCACTTCCGTTTCATTCTCTCCTTTGCTGAGCGAGGTTGAGGCAGTGGTACAACATTACTCGCACCCGAAATGATCCGGGATCGATTCCCGTTCCGGCCATCATTCTGTTAAAATGACTCCAGACGTATGTTTAGATGGTTCTTTAAGGCCATGCGAGGTAGTTTTTTTTCCCACATTAGTACAAAAAGACTCAAAACTTTTTTTATGGAATGCTTTGAAAACATTCCAGTACAAGAACAGTCATGCGACGCACAATTCTACGTAACGTTTTGCAAAATAGTGCACCGTTCGTTTGTGAAAAAAATTATTTTGCTTGGTTTTGGCTTATTTTCCAAACAATAGATACTTCGAGTGAAAAATCTGAAAAAGTATTAGATTCATTGCCACAAAAATAGGCGCAAATTATGATACATTTATGACGAATAAAGTATAGGGATTCTTCGGTATGAAAAATAATGTTGCTTTCAAAAATATATTTTTAAAATCACTATAAAACTACCTGGCGTGGCTCAAACATAGGCCTGGCCGTCTTACCACCTTGACACTAATTCTCTGAAAAATTAGTCTCTTCTCTAGCTACTTCGCGCTGTCGACATGACGGTTCATCGCTACTACTTACATCGCTGCCGTCGTAATATGAGGGGCTGAGATTTATAGTGGTGTAAGTCAGAAATATTTAATAGTGACGTTGTTATTCATAATATACACATTTTGGCACAGAATTTTCTGTAAAACATATTGCACTCTTAACTGAATTTCTGGATACCATTACAGTATCGCAAGAATGCACTGCATTTTCCATGTTATTACAAATAATTGTTTACGAGGAAACTATTTTAACTGACATGTACCACTATAAATCTCAGCCCCTCATATGTTGCCTTGCTATTCACTATATCGACTTGCGTGGATTTCTGTCGGATGTTTCCATAAAACGTACTTTTAAAAAATAGCGATACTGCAATTTTGTAGGCCTACACGTCATTCCTTCTCAGAGTTGTTAACACATTCTGCAAAGGTATTTTCCTATACATTCCTCCACCTGTTATTTTTTACAGTCTCTTCTCTAACCGACTGGTTGCGAATAAAGTCCAGATTTGATGATTGTGTAAGAAATTTTCTACCGTAGAAAATATCTTACACAATCATCAAATCTGGACTTTATTATTTCTACCCAACAAATTCTTGTAGTCACAGTATTTGAAGTTTGATCCAAAATTTCGTCTGCTTCATAAACGTTACAAATATGCGATTTCAATACTTTTCTCCAAGTCTCTTCAACTTAAGTTTCTATGAAACACGTGCACTCTTACCTTGTAAATAGTTCGAAAATATACACTCACTTTTGATGTCTGTAGTAAATTAAAACGCACTTATTCCCATGGCGGAAGTAACCTGATGTTATCACGTTGAACATGTGTCATTTCCGAGTTCTCTTCGTTCACACGGGGGTGAGCTCCTGAAGAATTCTCCTCAGCTAACATTCCTCTCATTGTTAAGAAAATCCCCGAGCAGTACACCGCCAACATAAGGAGCGACTGGCTAATGATTTGAACGCTTTAGTAATGATAACATTGAAAGTGGTACAGTTTGTAGATTTTTACTTGTGCGTACTGGGTGTACTTATTAAAAACAAGTGAAATCAATAAACAGAACAATACGATGTGGATTGTAATACCAAGCAGTAACAATGAGCGATTTTGCTAAATTATCCGTCACAGATGTAAAGAAACATTAATGTCTGGAACCTGAGTTTAAATCACTGATTTGACACGTGTGGTGCAGCTGTCAAAACAACCGCCTCCAGCCACGGACGATAAGGGTCTGACTATCACGAAATTTCAAATGCAGTAATAGAGGTTATTATTCTGGCACTAAAGGTCACAGATTTGTACTACTTGTCGCATAATTGATTCACAATTAACATGATATAGGCCTAAAGCTGTACTGTTAATGGAAAACAGAGTACTTTTGAAGACCGCCTTGTCGAGAATAATTATCAACAAGAACTATATTTTTACTGTGGCATCATGCATTAAGGGTGTTCAAGTGCGATAAATTCATAATTTTTATATTTTTACGGAATATTGTCAGTTTTGTAGACGATACTTTTGAGTGCAATTTCCTCTTACGAAACAATTATATCTCGCACAGTTTTTTCATAACGGTGCGTCAAAGTCAAAATTTGCTTGTTACACTGCCATGCAAATAGTGAAATCCTACTGACCAACTTAAATAAAATAATGCACTGTGAACTTATATCACGTGACCTACGCAATAAAATATTTAAAAACGCACAACGTAATATTTTGAGTTTTATAAAAATAATCGCAAACGTACAGAAAAAGTTCCAAATTCAGCATTAATGTTTAATTACGTGGTCCGTGATATTTTATTTCACTGTGAATTATATCACTGTGAATTATTTCACTGTGAATATTTTCATTTAAGTAAGTCAATAAGTTTTCACAATTTGCATGGCAGCAGATCATGCAAATTTTGACTTTGACTCACCGTTATGAGAAAACTATGGGTGCTAAAATTGTTTCGTAAGAGGAAATTGTACTCAAGAGAATCGTCTTCAAAACTAACACTAATTCACCTAAATTTAAAACTATAATTTTATCAAACTTGAACACCTTTAAGCTTTGAGCACGATGTAATATACAAGAGTATTAACAAGAGTATTATGTACTTACAATGTTAGGATTATATTGACTATAGGCAGAAAGAGAAGCTGACAGGGAAAAAATAAGCAGGGCTACAAAAATGCTCACATATCCGTGAAGGGCCTATGTATAACACAAAACATGAAATCATGTTCATATTTTTGCAATGTACTTAAAAAAACTCCCAGCTAATGTTTGGTGGGTAAAACAATGGGCAGTTTTTTGCTTGTAAAGTAGCTTTGATAATAAATATAAAGAAAGTAGTATATGAGTTTCATAAAGCTGCGAAACAAGCGAGAAGTAAACAGAACGACTTTCACGCGCATCAATCACACAGCCATCCTTTCTACTGTCAGTCACTTCTTTGTTTTCCACGTCAATTCTCTTTTTTCATCGCGTCGAGTCGCGGCCTCTGTTAGTTCTCTCCCCCAGCCACGTACAAGAACTTTGGTTCTCTTGGCTACATGGTAACTATACTAAACACACCATATGTGGTGCTCAATAAAATGAGAACTTCAGGAGATCGTTTTGTCAATAATCACCATCAAAATTTTAACTGAACGTAATGTGTAGAGTTTAATTTCGAGTACGGTAAATATACACTGTTAATGTCTTTGGATGTTTCATGCAATGCTACAGAATGACAAGCTGTATTATTGTGGACATACGCCATTGCAATATTATGTCGTCCCAGAAATCATAGAAAGAGACTAACAAAGACAAACAACGAAATACGAAAAAAGAGAAAACAAGCCGAGTTGGCTGTAGTCAACACATCTATAAACCAAAACAACAGAACATGAACGATCTCATAAGGAATAAGTCAAAACAACAAATAAAGGACAAAAATTAATAATAATAAACAAATAAAAATAAAAGTTGAAATACAAAACAAACTAATGTGTAAAACTCAGGACATCACAATTAAGACAGCACAGACAATACTGGAACGAATACAATAATAGACACAAGACAGGATAACAACGATGTTTTGTACCGATTCATAGATTTAGATTCATAAGTGCGGATGCAGTAACTCGAGAAGAAGGTAAATAAACAGAGCTTCAAAAGCGTAAATGGTGGAAGGTATACACATGTTCACCAAAACCAAAAATAAACAAACAATAAAATTACCTTAACCATTCTTGTTTTTCAAACTCACGTAAATACGAAATTCCACTCTAGTGCACGATACTGTACTTAAGAGGAGTCTTCGCCGGTGTCGAATTCTCACCTTTGACGCGTGGGAACAGCGTAACGATAAGATCCAGTGTCCCACGCTTGACGAGAAGCATATCGCCTCTATTCACAGCGCGCCAAACTGGCGTGCAAGGTTTTCCTTGTAGTCTATTTCCTACGGGACTTAAAGTGGTGACCACAACATTTTATTTTTGAATAGTATGAAGTAAAGACCAACGCTTGCCTCTCACTTTGCACTTTACAAATTCAGGTAATATATTCGGAGTTACAGTAGTCTAAAAAAGTTTTTAGTTTTTGAGAGGCCCGAAAATTATGTTTCTAACAAGCGTGCTGAATTTTTGAAAACACAGAAGTATAGTGTCAAGTGTGTGTTCTTTTCGTAGGTAAACATAATATGAATAAGTTAAGCGGTTTCACGTAAAAAAAGAATACGCGTGACACGCTGCAACGCCGTCCATGCGCCAGTTGATGACTCGCCGATAGGCCACGAGTCCGTATTTATGCTGTTTTAGTAAGTATTATTTCTTAAATCATGAAAGGGAGTAGATATTGCAAAGATGGTATATATATATATATATATATATATATATATATATATATATATATATATATATATATATATATATATGGACTAATTATTGACTTTAAGAATATTTAATCAAGTCGATAACTAGCCAAAATTATGCAAACTTATGTCCCGAAAAAAAAAATTGGCTACGTAGTGCAAAGATTTCCAACAATTCTATGTAACGGTTTGAAGATACCTGCTTCCCTTTCAGGATTTAAAAAATAAAACTCACATAAACAGCATATATAGGAAGCCGTGGCCTTAAGGCGGGAATATGAACAAAATATACTGTATTTCCACATAAACATATGAAAGCATTCTTCAATTTCTTACGTTGATAAAAAAATTCTTACTGTGGGTTTATCGTTATACATGTACTAAAATCATCAGTTACATCCCACACCGCCATTAAATAAATTACTAAACGCAATCTCAACAGTGCACGAAAGAAGATAATTCAACATTTCACAACTTTCAAGTTCACAATTATAAATAACGATAACAACATAGATGTGTGTTACAAAAATTTGCAAATCCAAAAAAAAAAAAAAAGTAGAAAAGCATCTGGTGGTTGACTATTTGAAAAAAAAACTACCTTCGATCGACTACACATAAAGTACCATTAAGGCAACAAATGTTTGATCAGTATTCCATCCACTACACAACGTAGATAGCGGCTACATATGTTAGCACATTCTTTACAGTAACCCTTTATGCGACTCAAAACGAAGAAAACCACCTGGCAAAATAAATCTATTGATAAACAGCACATAACAAAACGCGTAAAGACTATCAGGGGTTGCGGCAATTATGTGTACACCTTCTTACAATGAACTAGTTAAATAGTAGGTGCACGTATGGTACATACTCGTTCAAATGATTGTTTATAGCTTGTACGAGTACAAAACCATTATCAAAAATGTTTTTAAGAGGAGTCGTTAATAATACTTCGTCTATAAAATCAGTGTTGCGCATATATATTGGTATCTCAGGATGAACTAAATAAACTAAAGTCAACTTTGTGTGTAGTGTATGTGTACAAAGTTTGATAAAATTCTGAAAAATAGTTCCTAAGATATGAAATACAATGCTAAAAATATATAAACTGCCGCCATTTTCAAAATATGAACACCGGACGAACGAAATATACAAAAGTCAAGTCTGTGTTGTATGTAGTATTCGTACCAGTTTGATAAAATTCTAAAATATGGTTCCTTATCTAGCTGGATCGAAAAATTTTGAAATGGCAGCCATTTTGAAAATATGAACAGGGCGTAAACGTAATACATAAACGCGAAGTCAGGTTACTAAGTACTATATGCGTACAAAGTTTGAAGAACTTCGGTAAACTGGTTCAATAGTTTCTAGGGACACACATAGGCACACACACGAACACACAGACAGGAAGGATATTTCACAAGCCTAATTTTTCCTTCCGAAAGTAGGCTGAAGATAATGAAATTGCTAAAAATTAATTTTTTAAGAGTTTCGACGATGTGTCCGTAAGGTAAAGGAGAAAACAGGCATATGGAGTTTAATACTTTGGCTTAGACCAGTGATGTCATGGGTTTTCGCAGCTATGTCGCAACTCCTGAGAGACGTCATTGGGATTTCCCGACAATGCCAATGCGTATACGTGACTACCAACAGGCACGAGAGGTAATGTCTATTATTAGACCTCTGGTCATCATGTTACATCACCGATTGACTCACTAAAGGGGCAATATAAAAGCCACGAATCTATGCAATATGGGGGAGTCTTAGTGAGTCGTGGAGAGTCTGAAGTCTGAAGAGGATCAGTATGAATTTGTAGTCAGCGAGTATGAAGTGAGAACCGAGAGTGATGTGAGGCAGCGCCCTTAGGGGCAGCATTGTCACTAGAGCGATGATGGGCGTCGTGAGAAGTGACGGGCCGAGAGGAGACAATGACGACGGCGCAGAGATGACGAAGACCCAGCGCCTTGGGGGCGGTATCACGATGGCATCGAGTGTGATGTAACATCGGCGGAGCTGACAAGGTGTGGCATCACGACGATGGCAACACGGCGGCGGTGGTCGGTGTCGAGGATGAGTAACATCAGCGCCCTGCAGATGGGACAGACAACACTTGGGGTGTTGTGTCGGCGCGACTGAGCTGACGGGGTGTAGCGTCTCGAGGATGGCAACACGGCGGCGGTGGTCGGTGTCGACGTTGAGTAACATCAGCGCCCTGCAGATGGGACAGACAACTCTTGGGGTGTTGTATCGGTATGGTAGAGCTGACAAGGTGTGGCGTCTCGAGGATGGCAACACGGCGGCGGTGGTCGGCGGCGTCGAGGCTGTGTGATGTCAGCGGGCTGCAGGAAGGACGAACAACACTTGCGGTGTTGTGTTGGAGTGCTACAGAGGCTGTGAGCTATGGAGAACAACACTGATGGTGGTGCAGGGAATCGCCTAATGCTACGATTTGACTGCGCGTCTGCAAGGATTTCCAGGAAAGGAAATTGGCACTGCTTTGTTGTGTTTGTCATCGGAAAACTGTGAGTTCTGTCTGTTCGTATATTTCTGTTCCTTTAAGAAGAAATTGCCATTATTTAGTGGATTTGGCAACTCATCATTTTAACTCTACACACATCACCGATTTATGAGCGCTCAGTACTTAGAGCCATTTACAAGTTTTTCGGCTGTCCCCCCTCTCATTTACACGAATTAGAGACAAATTCGATTGGACCTGTAATATGATCGCGAAAGACAATAATTACCAAAAATTTTCTTTGGATTTTGATTGTATTATAATACATATATTACATATTAGTGCGTATATTGTATCATGTAATTTTTTAAGTTGTACCTATGTGGGTATGGCAGCCTATTTAGCATATGAGGCATATAAAAGTCTGTTTTGGTGGTATTGAAGTTTCAGATTTAATTTGCCTTTCTTCAAAAATGCCCCTTTTTTACCATCCAATGAAATCTTTCCAAATAAGCACATAGCGTTAAAACCGCATTAAATTAAATATTATTTAACATAATGTATGTCTGCTATGTGGACTTTCGGTTGTTTTAATTATTGTAATGAATGTTAAGGAGGTTTAACCATCCAGCAGGCTCAGTGTCGAGGAGGGCAGTAACTGGCTACTTGAGGAGACATTCTACCTGGTGATTCAAAAGAAGGAGTGCTTCGAGAGTTCGCTATTGGTCCTGCTCGGAAAATGTGCTAAGCTTGTGCAGAGAGGCTGGTGAGGACATCTTGGTGATGTCAGGAAGACGTCTTGGTGACGTCGGAGTCTACTGTGAGGCTACAGGCCCATGCCTTCGGAGCAGTACTGGGTTAGACAAGAGGGCTTCTACAGCGGGTCGACAGGTGAAGAAGGAGGTGCGCGACGGGAGTCGAACCGGAGACCTCAAGAGTGAAGACAGTGGTGCACTCTGGGTGCTGCACAGTGCAAGGTGAGCCATCACCACTTTGGACTGTTAAAGTTGTACATTGTCACTATTTGGAAGATTGTAGATTGGATATATGACTGAACTTTTATTGTGATTTGTAGTCTTTGATTAATGGTAAACATTCCTGTGCTTTAATTTTCAAAGTTAATTAACGTTTCTGTGGCAAAGTAGTAATTGTGTGCATTGCTAATTGTGTTGTGAAAGTTATAGTTGATTGCTTCTTTGTGTATTTCGTACCTTTATGAGCTATTAAATCCAGCACTTAATTCCATTCTTTTATTTCTAATTATAAGATTACTATCCTAATGAACTCAGAGAATTGTCCACATATAAGTTTTTGGCTAAACTTGTAACAATATATAGAGGTACGAGTATTTCGCGTATTCATCTGGTAGCAGCCTAGACTTCTTAGTCCTATACACGAACTGGGCATAGTCGATTGTTCATTGGCATCTAATAGTGCATGCGGGCACCACGTGATTTCGCCACGAGTTATTTCCTTATTTATAGAGACAGGAAAATGTCGCGAATTCAATTACCTGCCGGCTAGAATCCATTGTCCTATGCACACTCAAGGCCCGTCTATTCGTTCATTGTCTGCTGTTCCACTGAGTAGCAGCTAGTGGACAAATGGCCGGGACTTGAGTGTGCATTGGATAGTTGATTCGAACATGCAGGTCATTGAACTCCCGAAATTTTACTGTCCCTACTTGTTTATTACTGGCTTGCAGTCGTCAAATGTGTATCAAAACCTTCTGTTGTCCGATCACAGTGATGACAGTGAAGTATACGTTGTTGACGTTCAACCTGACCTGGAATCAAAACGCGAAATAATCGTGCGTCTAATAATATTGTTACCATAACCTCTGAATCGAACCTCGTAAAATGAGAAAGAAATCCAATCAAGGGTAAACACATCGCACCTCCAATGCAATACCAACACAACTAAAATATCAACATTTTTTAGTTGTGTATATAGTGAAAGAGAGGACAACTTTCTTATCCTATTGCAATTCTAACATAACCAAGAAAGGAATTCCAAAAATTAAATAAAAAAGTTTTGTTTTTAGCATTGTTGCCAATTAACAGTAATGATACGTACCAAAACTAACATTTCTACTTTTTATGCAGCATGAGGATAAAGAGCAGAATTTATGTTTCAGTGCCATAACAACATATTTTGTGTTTTGTTTATATTACATCGTAAACATCCAAAAAACAGAAAGTATGTAAGTTTGATAAATGCATTTATCTCAAAATGTCATATTTTTAGTTATGTCGGTATTGCATTAGGTGTGCGACGTGTTGGCTAAATTCGCGTAGTTATAGTCAGTAGAAACTGAACACCGGTTCCTAGCACTGTACCACACTGAACAAAATGAGAAGACAAAGTGGGAGGGAGGGGGTGACGGGGAAAAGAATGGTGGAGGGGAGAGTGAATCGGCGCGGAGAACCCGCGAGAGTAGATAGATGCCTGTCCCACTTTGCAGATGCGCATAACTGTACCCGGGCCACGGCAGGAAGAGTAGATATGACCCCCTGAGCTACAACCAGCGAGCTGGTGATCGTGGTCGTGGTAGGTCTTCAACTTCCTAAGGATCATGTTGCTGCGAGGAGCAGTCGGTAGGAGGGGGGGGGGGGTGACAAGGTATCGTCGGGTCGGGCGTAAAAGGCAAGGTGCGCGACGCTAGTCGCCTCCACGCAACATCGGCCCAAGTGACGACACCGACGCTCGAGGAACTGCTGAATGACGGAGGGAAAGGTGGACTGTGGACAGTTTCCGCCGCGAGTTGCAAACACTGCCGGAAACTTCCGGGAGAGAACGCGGGGATGTTCCGGAGTTCCCGTTCCTGCCGCGACAAAAGCGTCGCTTCTTATTTTGTTTTATTTTCCTCGTCGCTCCTTACGAGGACGCCCGCAAGCCGGACGTTACTTGGAGCGGCTGAGCCACGCCATGAGACAAGGGCGACGCTGGCACGCGAGTCAGATACACTTACCGCCTCTACGTGACAGAGGCCTCTAACTCGTGTGGTATTTTCCTCGTGCTTAGGGCAACCACGAGTCCTGGACAGGAAATTCCGTGCAGGAAATTTGCAATATAGTTCATTCACTGTCAATATTTAGATGTTGGATATTTTCTAATGTTAAAGGGCTCAAGTTATCAATTGCAAAATGCAAACTATATTCAGTGTTATAAAAAGCTAAAATTCTAAATCTCGGTTTTGAATCACGTACACACGAGAGTTTAATTTAAATGTGGACGTTACTTTTCGGAAGGAGTCGTGTCGCCTGCCACTTTCCCCTTCCCATTCTCCCTCCTTCTTTTTCCTTTAATCAGCCCTTGCTGACGTCACACAATGTAAGATAGTGGGTACCTTGTCTGGACGTAAAGGACGCGAGGTGTGCTCAGTTTCCACATTCTTATAAAAATCAGTAAATATTCTCTGATTACAAGTTGTTTTCAATGATTTGTCACTGATTCGCTGAAGAAGTGTTGATTGTGTCTTGCGAAGGATTAACAGGATTGGGGGGAGAGGAGATGGGGTTGAGGAAAAATATAAATAGGCATTTGCAGCGGACTTGACACTCATGGAGTCCTCACAGTAACTTCTTTTCCAGTTGAATTATTCATTTAATTTTGTAACAGACCAGTTGTACTTAGCATTTAAAAATTGCTTTCGTCGTAATATTTCGGAAAGTTTTTTTTTTTTTTTTTTTTTTTTTTTTTGCGTTTTATTCAATTCCACAGCCATTCATACAGAAAGAAATTTAAGTGAAGCTGTAACCAGCATGCTAAAATATGTCACTTTCATTCCAATTTACAGCCTCACAGAAAATAATGTTAAATATAGTTCTAACCAGAACTTTGAAAGACATCATTGACCTCAACAACGGCATTGATATCCACGTTTGCTGAGGTCATGCAATGCAGCCAGTATCTCCGGAAAGTATGAAGGCCTACAAACGCACATTATCACTGCATCTAAAAAGGAAGAGGGAAGGCCCCTGGGCCTAACACTCTCATAAAACGGCCCTGGATGGGATGGATTAAAAGTGGAAGACTCCGTCAATCAGTGAATGTTTGCTGGTTCCTATTTGAGAGTGCACAGAGAGTGTACAGCAATTAGAGTGTAGACTACAGCAGTTACTAACAGAGTGTGTACAGCAGTTACTATTATTAAATACCAGGTTTGCCACATATCTCACCTGCAGGTGTGTACCGAGGGGGGGTTTTAGGGGTTCAACCCCCTTTCTTCCTTCCTTAGCCACAAAATAATTTTAAAAATTTCACACTAAATGATTAAAAATATTATTACCACTAGAAAGTTCAATGTTTAGTTACGAAAACTACAATAATAGCACGATTTTTCACCTTGAAACTAAAAACTTTCTGGAGGAGAACCCCTGGACACCCACTTTAAAGGGTGGTCAGTGTTCCCACAATATTTCAAAATTAAACCCCCTCCATACACAAATCCTGGCTATGCCAATGTTCACCTGAACTCGTATGTTCAGGATAATATTGAATAGGATTAAATCCGTGTTTGAAACTGTTTAAAGTTTAATGCATATTTTGTATAAGCTCTCTAAGAGTTGATTAAATATCACTGTTTCATATTTGCATTGACGCAGCGTGGGCGCAGTGAAAAGAAAACTGATCTACACTTGGACGTCTAGACACTGGGGAGAAAAATTAAGAAAAAGAGGACATAAAACTAAAAAGGTGAACATAAAAATGGTTTCTCACGTGTAAAAAGTTGCACCAGAAAAAAAAATTTACGAGGCTATTTTTATAATAAATTAATGCGGTTTCATTGTTGAGGTAAGGTAAGTAGGATAAACATCTCGTCTACAGCGAGGTCATTAATTCATTATAGACGGCGACACTCAACTTGGTACAATGACAGGAGCCGGGAGAGGAGTCGGCCATGGCGTTTGCCATCCCAACATTCACCTGGAGCGATTTCGGGAAACCACTGAAAATCCGAATCAGGGATCGAACCCAGGTCCTCCCGAATGCGAGTCCAACATGCTACCGTTGCACCACCTCGCTCGGTTTTAGTGTTCAATACAGCAAAACAAGATCGAGAGAATTTCTCGCAAACGACGTCAAAAAATGTCGATTAACTGAACACTAACGCATGTAGACCTATATTAACAGTTAAAATGAGAAAATTACTATTTGTAACATAACGTAAACACGAACATTTAAATTTACATTACGAACCCCGAGAGGTATTGCACACAAAGGAGATTTAATATGTCTTATAACATCTCATCCGGTTAAAACCAAGAGTGACATTTTTGAGCGTCACAAAAAATCCGGTCGGATAGAAACAAGCATAAAAAAGAGGAGTTGTCCTCCTTATGACATAGAACTGTAAACCCTAGTCATTGCGGTCTTTAGCGCTGGTGAGGGGTGACATGAGGTGGGTATGGAAGAACGCTGGAATGAAAAAAGGGGGGGGGGAGAAACGGGAGATGCCCAAGAAACCCCGCCGACCAGCGGCATCGTCCAGCACGATTCCCACATGCTAAAATCCGGGGATCATCCCCACCGGGGATGGAACCCGGATCGCCTTGGTAGGGGGCTTGTTCCTCTGCATGTGTGGATTGTTTCCCCAGGATATTGACATTGAATTTCGCAACATTCTGTATATGCGCCTGTCAAATACTTCAGTGTATGTACATTTGCTGTATTCCCACAGGGGCAGCTAAAAACCTTAGATGGTCCTTCTCAGTTTAAACTGTAACTATTTGTGCAAGTTAAGATCCATTTTACTTGTCCTGCACCTGAGCTGCGCTGTGTTTGCGCAAACACTGGCTAGTGGTGTTTAATCGGGACCCAGGTGTAGTTAGCGCAAGCTGGTATGCGTGTGCAGACAGCTCATCTGTGCTGGACCAGCGTTGTGTTCGCCCAGCCGGAAGCTCAAATATTTGGCATGTTACGTGCGCGTGTTGGCTAACACTTAGCCGTCGTAACATGGAAAGTGTCATCCCAGTTCCACAGCATGGAGCTGTCTTGGGAAACGTCTCGTCTAGGAAAGGTAGTTGGCGTGATGAAGCTTGACATTTTTCAACATGAGACGATTTCTGATGTAGGCACATGATCTTAGAATTACTGCATACTAAATGCAACACGTTTTCTCAAATGTGTGTCAAATATAGTTTTGAGTTTTTTATTTTGTTTATCCAGGTTGAATCCGGCGAGAGTCGAACCCGAATAAAATTTTGGGCGAGCAGCCTACCCGCTGAGCCAACTGCGGCCTCACGTGGACGGTAGCATTTGCCGCTCGTTGGACAGAACAGTTGTGCCAAGAAGAGAGAGGCTGCGTGTTAAGGTGGTCGCCGAGTTGTGTGCACGTCTTTGGCTAATACAAGATTATTCGAAAACTACTCAGCACGCGTACAGGGGAGGAATCATAATTTTTTATTTGTATGAAATAGTGTTAGTTTTGTAGACGTTATTTGGGAGTAGGCCTATATTTCCTCCTACAAAAATACATTAGTTCAGCCAGTTTTCTTACAATGGCATTTCAAAATCAGAATTTGCATGTGTTTACTTCACGCACCCCCAGAAAATCAATGCACATAATAAAATGTGATAATTTATAGCGAAACTACATTCATCGTCTACAGCTTGATACATATTAAAAACCATTACAAAAAAATTGTATTTTAAAAAAATCTTAAATTTAGAATTTTTTGCTAACTTTATTTTGTAACGGTTGGTTTATGTTCCTCAAGGCCTAGCCCATGATATGTAATTTCAGTGTGAATTATTTCGTTTCATTACGTTTACTGGTTTTCGGGGAGTGTATGCAGTAGAAACATGCAAATTTTGACTTTGATGAAATGCAAATATGGAGAAAAAAACTAGCTGAGCTAATTATTTTTGTAAGAGGAAAGTGCAGTTCCAAGTAACATCTTCAAATTGAACACTATTTCATACGAACATAAAATTATCATTTTTCACCTCCTGATAACTCTTAAAGAACGTTACATGTGTGCATACACATTTCAGGTACTCCGTGTCTCTCTAAAGTTGATTTTTAAGCAGCCTAAAACGGCGGAAATGAGTGTTTTTGTGATTATTTACGTATGTAATCTTTGTGCAGAATCTTACAAAGTGAATAGGCGTGTGTGATACACCTTCATATTTAATATTACGTCATAAATAGAGGGCGGAAAATTTCGCTAATTCAATGACCTTCATGTTAGAATGCACTGTCTTGTGCATACTCGAGCCCCAACTATTTGTCTACTAGCTGCAACTCAGTGGAACAGCAGACAATAAACGAATAGACGGGGCTTGAGTAAGCGTAGGACAATGGATTCTAAAATGCTGGTCATTGAATCGGCGAAATTTTCTGGCCCCTAGTCATAAAACTATAGAGCCACCACTGAATGTCTCATGCAGGCTAGTTGTATGCGAGAAGACTGCACGCTAGTTCAGTGACTTGCGCATAGAGGCTAGGGTGAGGCATAATGTATTGTGTTATGTTCATATGTGGTAGTGTACATATACAGTATGGTGTGTAGTTTGCTGTTTCGCTGCGTGAGGAATAGTGTGGTGTAGTGATACCTGGACACTTACCAACTGGAAACTGCTCCACTTCCACGACTGCGGCCAAAATACACAAAACCCTTGGTAGGAAAACAGTAGATACAAGTCATTAAAAATATATATATATATAAAAAAATGTTTATTTATGACTTCTCAAAAGAAAATTAGTAATCAATTTAGAAATATTGCCAGTAATTTCCTATCCAAATTTCAAAGTGATTAGCCAGCCAGGAAAATAGATATATTAACTTTAATAAATAAAATTTGTCTCAAAGGTTCCGGTTAGATAATGTTCACAAAAAAAATAGACTTGCTTAAATTTC
>PNEQ01006836.1:0-12503 GCA_003012365.1 Medauroidea extradentata
TACTTCTCTGACCCGAATGTCTACCTCTTCACCCCAATCATCCTCACGAGCTGTAGCTTGTGAAAGAATACTGTTCTTTATCTCAAGTGTTTCTACTTTATGAATAACCTTCCTGTATTTATATGGTACTTTGGAAATAACACGGAAGTCTATTTCTTTGCCACAAAACAAGCAATGCGTTTTGATATCAAATCCCACATCAGAAGACCGTGTGTGATAAGATACTGGCATACATATTTCTTCAGTGACTTTAGTTTTTACTTCTTTTGCAATGGAAGTTGGTCTTGTGTAGGTCTTCCTACAGTTTTCGTGTACTTGAAGGAATTTGCGATCTCCTAATTTGAGGCTCAGTCCATCATTATGCAAATCACTAGCAGTCTTGATTCCCAGAACACCTTTTTCTCCCACATCATGGGAATTTCCTCCTCATTGATAGAGGTTCTCACCACACAACACACAGGTACTGTTGCGATCATCCATAGTTCAGAAGTTACGTTGAAACACATCAAAACACGCAATTGTTTTATAACAGCCCACACCTAAAATGCAGTTTTGTAAAACTACTTAAATCATTAATGAGTAAGGTGACCAAATATTCTTTTTTAATATAGGATCATGTCCAGGTGGAATTTTCATAAAAATGCAGGAGCTGTCTTTTCTGTCAGAGACAAGGAAAATTCAATATTATAGCACTAAACAGTTCAACACAGAACCAATCAAGCCAGAATTTTAGGGATGTTGAGATTAACTAAAACAAATGCAAGTATACCAATTTGTAGTAAATGAAGTGGAGTAAAATATTTGTTTAGATATTTTATCAGTTTTTGTTATGGTTTTGTAAATAATTGCGATCAAATGAAAAATTTTACTGTATTTTTTCTTCTATTATTAAATATAATTTATTTATGATCTAATTTAAAAACATACATAAATAAAACCTGAACATTTATTTATCTTTAGATCCTAGTTTACAAAACTATCCAAACCGGAAGTCCGTATCTCAAATAGAAAAAAAGATATAGTCATTTAAAGTTATCAAGGCACAATCCTGTGTCCACCATCTTTGTCGGCCATTTTAAAAGGAAGCAAGCACGGGATTCTTGGGGATTTTTGGTTCGTGGTTTCGAACAGTGAGTAGCACCACTGTACAAAAATTCAGCTTTCTGTCTTTCATTTCCGGTTAAAAACCTAAAATGACTGGGCTATTAATGAATTTCTGTACTTAAATAATTAATACTGAAATTAAATTAATGTTGCAGGCTGTATGCTTACAATTATAAAAATACAAAACAAAAAATTTTTGCATTAAAAAAAAATTTATGAAATGTAGGGTTGTTACTAATATTCAAGAAATTTTTGAAAATTACATCAAATTTTTTATTTGTGTGTGTGTGTGTGTGTGTGTAAATTTGAACGAATAACTATTGGCATGTGAAATCTAACATCAGTATAAATTGTTTAGTTTCAATAAGACTGATGGTTTTAGTGTGGGTTTGTGTTACTGTAACACGAAACTTTGAAGCGAGTGAATAGATTTTGGTCTACACTTAATAACTATGTCATTAGCACTTGTGATGCGTGACATGATGATGTGACTATACCACATCTCCGGAATGAAGGGGCGACGGATCCGGAAGATCTCCAAGAAAATCCATTGACCAGCAGAACCGTATTTACTGTCAAATTGACCAGGTTACGCCTAACTTTTGTGAGGTCTGCAGGGTTAAATTTTCCAATGTGGTTTTTAGGAACTACATCATTGAATGCAGTGGATATGTAATAAAAATGTCTAGATTTAAAATTTTTTTTGTGCAACTTAGTTTGTTATTCATTAAAATTTAAAGTATGTTTTTCAAAAGCTAACACAATAAAAAATGACTCGAAACAGAATCTTAACAATGTACTTAATTTGGGAAGTCCTAAAATTCTGTAGTGTTGAGTGTGTGAAGTAATAAGAAGTCTACAAGTTCAGTTCCAACCAAATATGTAGCAAGCTCTCACTGTCCTCTCCTGCACAACCATTGTTGTACTAGGTTTTTTCGGTTTTGCACTTGATTATACAACGCCTGCTTTTCTCAGGAATACATAGTTAATAAATTACATCAAAGATTACAGTGAACTCTTCAGCGGGGTGCTACCATGACTTGTGACGCTTTGCAATATTTCTAAATAACTGGTCCGAATACCGCAGCTTGCATTCATCCCAACGCATAAACTGAAAACACCCGGTGATGTCACCGTGGCCTGTCAATTTCATGATTCAACACAGTTTCTCTAAAGGTGTTCTGATGCATAAACTGACGCCCAGCAGCTGTTCTCCGCAGTACGACGACATTTCTCTGTCAGCTTAAAGGCGTCCTGACGCCTGAACTGACACCATGCGGCGGCACCCCGGCCAGCCATTTTCTGAGTCTTGTTGTCAGCTTCCAGGGCTCGAAAACGTCTGTATTCTGTACCAAAATCCGCTAGCAACAACCTATCTTTGCTCATGTTTGGCGCCAACATCCCCGTCTCTTACCCTGGAGGCTTTCGTTCTGTTGGGCCAATCAGGAGATAGCTTCTAAAATATGGCCCCACCCCGCAAAGACATAACTTCCTGCCATTGCTGTATTTAATACTATAATTATTCAATTTATTTCTGTTACACTTCAACAATTATCCTACACGTCTCCCTTAATTCCTAAAATTCCTGATTTTCTAATTATTATAACAATTTCACATATGTATGTATCTTAAATACTGTACTATAGGCTGGCTTCCTTCCCCTCTCGCCAGGCAGTTAGGCGAGGAGGGGTGCAGTTAGGTGAGGTGGGGTTAAATGAGCAGGGGAGAATGGGCAAAAAGGCCCAGATGTTTGCCAATTGCTCTGCTGTTTCCACAGAGATAAAATATATACATTTCTGTTTCCCCCCCCCTTCCCCGAGTTAAATTCTGTACATAGATAACTGCTTCATAAAAATTGTCTCATTGACATCCTGACATGATCCAAATACGAATAAATGGTCGCACGAAATGTTTATTAATATATCTGTAATTTCTAATAATTGATTACTGTTGATGGCTATTGCTGTTATTAATTGGGGTGGCGACCATATTACGCAGCACATTTTTTTATATCAGCACAAAGGTTTTCCCTATAAAAGCAAAACTAATTGTAAAAAAAAATGGTAACCTTTTTTTATAGTAGTATACTCAAATTTATGGCCTGGATACTCCTGAAATAGAACCATTTTGCACTTGCAAATCCAAATTTTTCTGGGGGAGGGACCATGGACTCTCTGTTTTTAGTTTGGGGTGTGCTTATATCGACTTCTTAAGGCATGCTCCACCATTTCGACCCCGACCTGGATCCACCTCTCTGTCTCTGCCCCCCACATCCTAAGATAATTGCTTAAAACCGCTACTGGTCACTTCCTTGGAAATATCTCACTGCATTTGAAACCACAATTAGTAGAAATTGTTATTATTTTGCAAGTATATCATGCTTCAGTAGGCAGTGAAGTGTTATGTGATCAGATAAGTTGATTTGCAGAGCGTAATGGAAAGTGAAAATTTGTTATAACATTTCATCGAAATGATAGAGCCTAAAGCATTGTAGTGAATTAGGAACAAGGCAGATCCAGAAATTCATTTTGGGAGGGAACTTTGACCATTTAAAGAATCACTACTAAAAACATTTTTAAAAAATCTGACTTCATAAGTACTCACTAGTTTAAATGTACACACAATAAAATAGCAAGCTTTTTGGTCTTTCTTGTGAATTTTGAAGTATCGTAATTATTTTATGTGGCAATTTGCCTTGCGCACGTCACTGAATAACTTGGACCTCTATTACATATTTGTTTTCCTAACTTAAAGCAGGAAATGATCGTCTGAGAAATGTGTTTGGTAAAAGTACTTGGACCTTACAACATTCAAGAAGAAATATATTTGTACATGTAGTATGGGAATTGTATTGTACATCAAACCTACTTACATCTGCAGGAATACTGTACCATTCAAGTAAAGGTGGTGCATTTTCTTTATCGAATTTCATGCTTTTGACGAAGCATAATGTTTACTGAAAATATATTTAAAAATATGTGTTTGTATTATTGTTGCTCTTCCTTCCCCCCTTCCCTTCTACCTCCAAGAGGTTTGTATTATATTGTAATATTTCTGCATGAGGGGTTTGTTTGTGTAAAATATATTTTCAACGTGGGACATAAGCATTTGGTAAGTAATAAAAATGTTGGTTAGAAAAATTTTATTTTGTGAGAATACTGCAAGTTTAGTAGAGTGTATACAATTATACTACAAAAATTGTCACTGGGAAGTAATCTCGATTAAAAGTGTGTTTTGAGCACCCTTGCACAATACTTGTCTTTGCACATCTGACTAGTTTACCTATAGGCCTAGTATTGAGAAACATGGGAATATTAATTGTATTACCATTTTTAATATGCATAATGTCTTGTAGCATTAGCTTAAACTAGGTGCCAAACTGTAATTTTTGATATCATAGTATTGTCAAATGTAATTTCATTCACTGATGGTTTACTTGCTATAAAATGTACAAGGAGTTTGTGAAAAAATAAATTTGGTTGTAAATGGTTATTACAAACAGTAAGTACTAAACATTCTAAAGTCTGTGTACATGAGACTAAAAAAATAGAGGCAGATTATCTCAGGTCACCTGCACAGATGTGTCCCCCCACCCCAAATAATTCTCCACTTCAGCTGCCCCCCCCCCCCAATCTTGCTATGGGCCTGCATAAAAAGCAGCCTTAAGACAAGACACATGGGCAGCTAGTAATTTGTAAAAATATCTATTCTTGTTACTTTATGATGTCATAGTCTATCATGATTATAACGATCTTGTATTCAATTAAAAATAAATTTGGGACGGTCTGGAACACAGCAGTTTCCTTGAAGTAGCCTATCATCTGGTATGGTTTCAAGATATTTTATTCCAGATAATGTGAGGTCACTGCAGCATATTTCAGGCAAGTTTTTATCAGCAGTACAGTAGTTTTATTTGTTATGCATGTTACACTAACAAAAATAATGTATTGCGGAGCAGGAGCAATATAAGGTACCTTGAGAGGATTGTGTGTTGCACACTGGCAGTGAGAACAACTTGTCAGGTAGTGTGAGGTGTGAAGTCAACAAAATGGAAATTTATGTACACAAAACTAAGATAGTGAAATTGACAAGGAAGTGAGTGATGAACAGGGGAATTTATAGGTGGAATAAATAACAAATACACGATGTGACGATACAAATACCTACGAGTGTTGCTATAGGGTGGAGAAATCGGGTAGCAAAGAGTGGTTAAGGAGGGAAGGGCATTGGGAATGCCGGGAAGGGTATTAGCTGTGAGGTGAAGGAAAAGGCATATTTCGTAATGGTTCGAACAGTGTTAGGAGTGTGCAGTTTGTAGAGTAGGACTTATGGGGAGGTTTATGTGCAGAAGCTGGTGAAGGTGCAAGGTGAGTGCTACATATTAAGTAAGGTTAAGTTACGTGTATTTAGTAACGAAAGATTTGGTGGATGATATTAGTATTGGATAGGAATTTAATAATTATATAAATACAGTAGGCTTATCTCCTTTGCTTTATCCCTGTTTACAAGATGTTCAGTTCTTTAAAATGCTCAATGGAAATTATATTTATATTGCTACGCCTGCTTAAAATTCTTAAGTGTCCTAATTATACTACTGTAAAAACTAACTTTATATTTTACTAATCATTCCACAAAATAAAGTTGCAGAATAGCTAGGCAAGTCTCATTATGAAACATTTGCTGCAGAATGAATGCATAAAATTATTGTGTATTACAGAGGTAATTACTTTAGATAGTCTACAGAATCAAAATAATGTTATTAGTTTTACATGACAACCAAAAGTCTTGCTTGTTATGGAATGTACGCAATCAATGCTGATCTGTTTGGTATATGAACTGTAGCCATGTTCACATAACCCCATACAACTTGTCCTATTTTCTTACCTCCACAGCAAATAACGAGTCACCTTTTAACCTCTGAGATTTCGATATTTATGAATTATTGCTATTAGTTACAATATTAAAATTATCACCAAACTTGTTTCTTATCTGTAGCAAAGACACGGGCCTCGGAAAATGTCTCGGTCTCCCACTTAAAAGCATGTTAATTTGAATTTCGTGCCAAATTTACAACCCTTTGCTGACTAGGTAGCGCCAGCGTCAATTTGTCTTAGACTTCTGCAGTGCTAAGGTGTAGGACGTGTCCGGTATTGTTCTCTACCATATTTGGTTTAACGCTGTGCCGTATATTTACATAAAATGTTTGCTGCGGAGAAGTTAATAATTCTTATTTTCATTAAGTAAAGATACGCAAAACATTGTGAATCCTTACCAATACCATAAAAAGTGGGAACACGAATTAAAATGGCCAAACCGAGGGGAAACATAATTTTCAGCTGTTTGGGTAGTCTGCAATTCTGAATTTAACGTGATGAAAGTGCAGATCCAACATATTCATTGGGATGAAATTACGGCAGTTCACACTAGAACTTTATGCATCGCTAATATTGTAACCTTGTTAACATTTCTGTAAGTAAGTAAAGCCATGTACAAAGTAGTTAATGTGAGTGTAAGCCTACTATGGTTAAACTTTTTTGTACCACTGATACAGTACTTTTATTTCGCTATATAATTATCCGGTTGAACACGTTCACTATTTATATACAACAATTCTACTAACTATTCCAAATGTGAAATACACAAAATGTTTCACTGTTATTTTACCAATATTAGTTTGAAAAATGATTAGTCATTAGTCAATCTACCATTGTTTCCTACACACAAAGATTTAATTTTTCATAGTGTTGTAATAATTTACAACATATTAATTTAGCTTTCAAATTTCTGTTATTACATTTTTCCAAAAATATTACAAAAACGTACTCTTTCTTTTCATCTTTATACGTGAAGGGAAGAAGTAAACTAGATCAGTAGTGCCATCTGTAATAAGCACTTGTTTACAAAAACAATCTTGTGATTTCTCACAAACATATTCGCACACCCCTAAGTTACCACACTCCTTTTACACAATACTTCCTGTACAGGATTCTATGTTCAGTTGCTGTAACTGAAAATTTGTAGTCATGAAAATTTCTAGTCATGAACAATTCATAATAAAGAGAAAACAGCATAACTAGAGACATGCAAAATTCACATTATTTTCTGACAGCTGACTAGACTCCAAGTGACTATAGGCTTGTTAGACGTTTCCAGCTGCCCAATATTGTCGTAACTTGCAGCAGAGAATGCTTACACAGAGAGGCCAATCTCTGTAAAAGCGTAACACCCATAAATGACAACACACAAAAGTTAGTGGAGATTGAATAGTAGATTATGCTCTGTTATGTATAGGAAAGTGAAGTTTAGTCTGCTACCAAATGATAATGCAAATTTTGCATGTCTCTAAGCATAACACAAGAAATACTATTAGGTATGTAGAACTTACCCAATTCAACATAACAGCTGATAACACCACTGACCAGCCTTGTGTTTATTGTCTCCCCATTACGTTCACGTTCTATCAGCTTCAACACTGCATTTGTAACCTGCAACAGCAACACATATTCAGCATGTCCTCTTTCTCAATGCCAGGGCTATTAGCAACAACATGTTTTTCAAACTTTTTTTTAAAAACAAATACAAGTTGTAAAGTTAAAGATACTCATGAGTGTAATGAAATATGTGCTATGAATCAAATAAACGTAATTTCAATAAAAAATTGTTATGACAAAATATTTCTACGTACACATAGCACATTTGCTGGAGCCAAATGTTTCCTAGCAAAGCAGTTGTAAATAAACCGTTTAATTAAGACCGGACAAGAAACAAAATTGTAATTACACAAAACTGACATGGTAACTAATACCAAGGAGGGGGGGGGTGAGTCTACTGGGTCCAAACCACTCTCTAGAACTATGAAGTCAATTACCAAATGTAGTCATACATTTGTGGTACATAGTCATTAATGCAGCAATTTAAAACTAAATTATGTGATGTGTTTTACAAACAAATCTGTTAGGTATCCCCTTCATTATTGTGTAAAAATAAATAAATATTAATGTCATTGTTCAAAGAAATTGCTGGAAAAGTGTGAAATGGGAATGGTATGAGACGAAGAGATGCCTTCATTGTACTTTTTTTTTTGTACAGTAATTATATCTGCTCATTATTTCTTGTATTTCCACTCCAACCCAACAAGCACAAATAATTGCTATCACATTACAAACTAAATTTAATATACAAAATGTTCACAGTTTTAATTGCACGCACTCCAGCAACAAATAGGAGACATATGTTATGGCATTTATTTTGAAATGTACACAAAACTTTACAACAGAGAATTATGTCCATTACAACTAAAATTGTTAACTAATTTAACCTATTAAACTGTAATCTCTAATTCATAAGTCATCTGAAGGTAAATATGTGACACAATAAAAGGTTAAATTAAGTAACCTGCTGGTATTAGAGGTAGGTTTGTTCAGTCATGTGATCATGTCTTTCATACCACCACCTTACGTTTAAAGTTCGGCAAGTAATTTGGGGTCGTTAAATGGCTGAAAATCTAAACAAGTCCTTAAATTCTATACATTTCCTAAATCTTTTACTCACTGCAACAATGGTAGCTGCATGTTATTTTATTTACATGACTTACAATATTCGCTCCGTGCTTCTTTCTTCATTATTTTGAACACTGTTTTTGTTGCAACTTTCGTTATTTCTACTGTTTACCCACATTTCTTCAAGCCAATTAGTGTGTTCAATCTGTTAACAGTAGCTTATCCTGTTATCTAACAGGGTTTACTATGAGTTGAACAGCAGTTGAAAACTTCTCTAGTAAGTTATCTGATATTTGGAACCTTTACTCCAATAACAGATTGAACACTTCAAGATGAGATTTTGCCATACCCAGGTTAATCTCATGACATTTTAACTACCTAAAGATCCGAAAATGTTACGTTAATCATACGTAACTTTTATACACAGGTTCTGTACACTGTTTTACATAGAGAAGGCTAAATGTTTTAAAATTACTAACATTAAAACAGATATTTGCCGGAAAGTTTGCCAGTTCAGTAGTTTCCTCAGTTTGAAACACTGTGAACGTCTACGGAAGAAATATGATGTTCTTTCTACACAAGTTTACTCTCCACGTACCATGTAAACAAAGCATTAGTTAAGTATCTTAAAGCAACTTCAGAGGCATTCATGGAATTATGGTAACATCATAAATCAGAGATGATGAGTTTTAAGCCTGAAGGCTGATTTAAACCTCAGTGGCAACCCATAAGGCAGGACTAGTTAAGTGTGAACCTGCAATGGTTCGCTAGCCTATTGCTTTTTGCAGGATGTGGATTACGGGACAACACAACACCCAATCTTGAACCTGGTGAGGTAACTGTAAATTTTCCTCCTCGTCAGGGAGCTGAACTCAGGATCCTACAGAAACTATAAAGCTAAAAAATTTTCATTCCAATAAAAATAGTCAAGTGTACATCTTTAAACCATAAACATACCGTACAGGTACAAAAAAAATTTGAACAATTAAAATTGATGGTGAACCACCCCCTTAAAATATGATTTGATTCAGTACAAGTAACTACTGACTACACCACAGAGTAAAATACGTACAAAAAAAACACCTTTAACAACTCAGTCGACAAGTTCTGTAAATTCATGCTCTCATTTGAATAGCGACAGCCATGTGCATCCCGGCATTAGAACACATGTTAGTTACAATATAAGAGCATCTGTTAAGCTGGCGATCCACATGTTATATTTTAATAATGCAGATTTTAAAAATACGTCTCTTTGAGTAATGAATTTTATATAGTTCAGAATGAGTTAGGAACTATGCCCTTAAACATTAAATAAAATAAAGTTACTGATTTTGTGCTGCTTGTAATACAAATGTGTTTATCTTATTTTACGTTTATGTGGTCTCTGTGTGGTTAAAAATAACAAGAAATAAAGCAAGTAAAGGTCTGTAACAAAATAAAATAGCATTGAATGTATAATTGATGCAGGAACATTACTTTTAACTGCACACACATTTATATGGACCCTCCAAAACCCAAATCCTGTGTGTGCCACTGATTCTAATCCTATTTGTTTCCACTTCAAGTTATTCAAAATGTTATGCAACTTAAGAACTTGTCGCACTTGAATTTCTAGTTACCTTAAATTATATTATGGTAGTGCATTATAATACAGATGGAACTATTACACCTATCCAAGTTTTACCAATTCAAGACAACAAGATATTTTTACCTCAAAAAATTTGAATTAGTGACCCCGCATAAAAAACCCACCAATTTAGTGACTTTTAAAACAAAATTAAGTACGTACGTCAAAGCATGTGCAAATTATTCCCAGTAAAATTATAGTAGGTTTACATAAATAAAAAAAAAAAAAAAAAACAATACACATAGCTAAATAAAACAAAAAATTACCATGATATAAAAGATGACTAAATACTCCAATATTGACTATTCCAACAGTTAAAAAAAATATGAGAACTTTTAGGGAGGACAAGAGAAACCTTTTCGCAATAATGATGGAGACATTGCACACAACACCTCACTAATATCTTGACATGATTGGACAGGTAATTTTTTAGCTACCACAGCCAACGTCCAAATTATTTCTGCTATAATGGCAACTACTATGGGGTTGCAAAAACCTAGAATTATGTCGGCATGACAAGTGGTGTAACATGCCAATAAAGAGACTTGCACTAACACCACTTGTGATGAGTTACTGTCATTTGATGATCTATAAAGGTATAACTGCTGGTTGATGGCAACTCCAATGATGATAACCACGTGATGATGTGACATTGCAGTGAGATCTGATGTTGCAGTTGCATAGAAAAATGTTGAAAAATATGTAGGTTAGCCAGGCTTCTCATATGGTAGAGATGAGGTCAAGTGAGAGGGATTTACGGCACTTGAATAATGAGGTCTTAAGAGTCAATTATGATGAAATGAGGTGAAGAGAAAATACATCATGCCCAAGCCAGGATTCGAACCCTCGACGTCTCGTACTGTAGACTAGTGCCTAACAACCTATGCTACACATGCTAGCTGAGATAGTACAGCAACAGGGTGTAAATTTCAGAAAAATCTCTAGTAATTATTTTTATTTGTTTTCATTTTTTCCACATCACCAAACTGGACACAAAAACTGCAGTTAAGTTACTATTTCCCATGACTGGTGATGTTTTGAAGTATCTTTCAACTATGAAACTCACGAACTTGCACACAACTGTGGTGAACTTACTAAGAAAGAAGAATTTGTCCCTCTTACACCTCACACAAATTAAATTTGTTACTAGTATTTGAGAACTATGTCCCAACAAAGTCCTAACACTTCAAAAAATACTATTGTTCTGCCTGCTCCACTCACAAAGATCATCTATTCTGCAGGCCGAGCATGGTTCGTGTTTTCTCCCTGTCGTCAGAATGACACGTCAATGGAAATACGTTTCGTCAAGAAAGCAAGCAAAATTCTGTTTGTCGCCTGTCAAAGCGTTTCAGATGAACGACGCGTCTGTCGATACACTGACGCGGTATTTTAATGTGTCATGAGGCAGACAAAGTCCGTATATAAAATAAAAATCAATGGAAATAATACCATAGTCACTGTATCAAGTGATAAAAGATATTTTAACTAATGCAAAGCCTGCACACAGATTAATCAATAAGTGCAAAGACAAACTTAAAGCTTAATTGCTGACCATTGCAGAGTTACCAGGCCTCACAAGACATGTTTTCCCCCCCTTTTTTTATGTTGTTTGCTTGACCCCAGTGTTAGTCTAACACCGACCACAATGCCGACCCACGCATAAGAACCCCCAACTCACTAAGGCAGCAATCAGTCACTTTGGTTTAATTTGATATTGTGTGCAGTGTTAAGTGAAGCCCCACATTTCATAAGTTGCCCGGTCAAATCGGTGAGCCTGTCCGACTTCCTGAGTGCAAGTGTGAGCCCGACTACCCAGACTCTTCTTACAAGGCCTAAACCTATCCAACATAAATACCAACGAACAAAGATAACAAACAAGGTTAAATGGGACTACTGTCCCTTGCATCTACTGACCTATGCTTGTAGCTTATCAGAGATTAGGGATCTACTCTTTACATTACTGAACAAGGAAGAAAACATTTTAGAACAAACCATGTATTGACATTTTAAGCACTCCAGATACAATATTCGAATAACCTTATCCCACATTACAAATGTTTATTACAATTCGATGCGAATGCACGACTCGCTACAACACTCTTTACACTCGATATCATAAAATGTCACTTCCTTGTTTTACGTGTATCACTTCAAAACACTGACAATGACCATAACACGCTTGAATACCCAAAGCAACAAGCGCGATTACAATTACCAATACGCACCAATACTTATAAATACATCTTTCAAAGGTAGGTCACAGCACCATAGTA